>VMDO01018951.1:0-40900 GCA_007922755.1 Pedetes capensis
GCAAAGGCATTTGATTGTGTGGATCATAACAAATTATGGATAACATTGCAGAAAATGGGAATACTAGAGCACCTAATTGTACTCATGAGGAATCTATGTGAAGCAGGAGGCAGTTGTTCGAATAGAACAGGGAAACACAGCCTGGTTTAAAGTTGAGAAAGGTGTGCATCAGGGCTGTATACTTTTACCCTATCTCGTCAATTTATATGCTGAGCAAATAATCTGAGAAGCTGGACTTTATGAGGAAGAATGGGGCATCAGGATTGGAGGAAGACTCGTTAACAACCTGTGTTATGCAGATGACACAATTCTGCTTGCTCAAAGTGAAGAGGATTTAAAACATTTACTGATGAAAATCAAAGATCATAACCTTCAGTATGGGTTGCGACTAAACATCAACAAAACAAAAGTCCTTACGAATGGGTCAGTATGCAACTTCACAATAAATGGAGAAAAGATTGAGGTTGTCCAAGATTTTGCTTTGCTTGGCTCTATAATCAACATCCATGGAAGTAGCAGTCAAGAAATCAAAAGACGCATTGCTCTAGGAAAAGCTGTGGCAAAAGATCTCTCTAGAGTATTGAAAAGTAAAGATGTCACATTGCAGACTAAGGTGTGCCTGACTCATGCCCTGGTATTTTCAGTCACATCATATGGTTTTGAAAGCTTAACATTGAACAAGGGAGACAGGAGAAGAACTGATGCTTTTGAATTATGGTACTGGAGTTCAATATTGAATATACCATGAACTGCCAAAAGAACCAACAGTTCTGTCCCAGAAATGTAACCAGAGTGCTCCATGGAAGCAAGGATGGCTAGACTACATCTTACATATTTCAGACATGTGGTCAGGAGAGACCAATCCCTGGAGAAAGACATCATGTTTAGGAGAACAGCAGGTCAATGAAAAAAAGGAAAACCCTCCACCAGATGGATTGACACAGTGTCGGCAACAATGGGGTTAAACATAAATAAGATTATGTGCCTGACACAGAATCAGGAAGTGTTTCGATCTGCTGTACATAAGGTCACTATGAGTTGGACTTGAGTCGATGGCACCTAACAACAGCAGCAAAAACAACATTGAAGAAACTGAGCTACCTGTATAATACACGCATTTCCATGGTTATCAAACTACTTTTTAGTAAAGTATGATCTAAAATTCAGATATCCAGACTCTAGAACTTATTTCTTTTATGAGAGTGAGGTATTATTAGTAATTTAAGTGTTAAGGGTCTGTCACAAACAAATATTTATAGGAATCAGACATATAATATTAATGTCTTCATTGGCCATATGCAGACGGATGGAGGCGGTGCGTGAATAGGAGAGTGGAGGGCTACATATAACTTTCAAATTATTTTAAACAAGGCATAAGCTAAGCAAATCAAATATGTTATTTCTTAAATTATAAGATAAAAATATATTGTTATTATAAATTGAATGTATTCTTGATATAGTGTGGGATATTAGACATGAATATCTGGGGATGACCAAAACCAAAAACAAATATATCATTAACAATAAAAAATATAACATGGACTTGATATATTGAAAAATGTGAAAAAGATCTTTCTACATTATGGTAACAAATATTTTTTTACTGAATACACATTTTATTTAACAAAAGCTTAATATGCATCTCTTATGAGCAGTACAACCTAGGTACATATGGAACAAGAGAGTTTAGCTCAGTTGGTAGAGTGCTGCCCTGTGTTCTCTGAAGACTTGGGTTCGATCCCTAGCACCACAAAAAGGGGAGAAGGACCTGAAAGCCCACTCCCAGACACAATGCCAAAATAATCCGTCATTGAAAACCCTTTGAAAAAGTGAGAAGCATGGACATAATGCCAGGAACAGTGTTGAGGAGTGTTTCTTTTTGTTATACACAGGGTCATTATCATTTGGACCTAACTCAAAGATACTTGGGGCTGGGATTTAGCTCAGTTGGTAGAGCACCCCTCTGTAGTCTCTGAGGTCCCAGGTTTAATTTCCAGCCAGACAAAAATGGGAGAAAGATGTGGTAATCCACTTCCAAGGCAATTCTGAAACAATCAGCCAAAACCCTATAAGGGTTTCTATGAGTCAGACACAATTCAATGGCGCCTAACAACAACAAAGACACCTAACAACAACATGGGGAAAAGATGAATATGTAATGTATTTGGAAATGCAAGCCTCAGGATTCCTATAGGCATAGTGAATCTTATTTTCCAATTGGAATATGTTTGAGAGTGAAGGGGGAGCTCTTATTATGATTCATGATTCATGCCATCTAAGTAGACCATTCTTACTGTCTTGATATAGTAACTTTCCACTTAAATCCAGGAACAAGTAATGTGGGATTAGTCTTTTCTTCCTCAGTGCTAGAATAACATGTCAAGTGAAATCCTGTGACAAAAAAATGTGAATGCTGAATGTCATCTTAACTTTAATTTCATCCAAGCTGGCCCATGAAAAAAATACCATGCCTGAATTTTTATATCAATATCCATTATTGAATCCAACATGAAGCATACAAAGTTTTCTCCTAGCTTATTTTCCTAAGTATCTTAAATTCTTTATTATTCTCTTTATCAAGGGTCCACTATCATTTTGATAACCTACAAAACATTGTACATTGGTCTTGCATGGTGGCTTGTTACATTTCTTGTTAGCACCAAATCATTTTTATCTTCTTTTCATATATTTTTTGGTTTGGTGAGAAAAACATTCCTTTCCTTTTGCAAGGATTTGAACTAGTATGTTTTCCAGGCATCTTACTACTTGAATGAGTTTCATTTATCACCAAAATACAGTCTCCCAACACAATGGAAGGTCAAAAATTCTCTGACTCCCTATGTCCCACCTATACACAATTTCTTAAAAATACATACTAAATATCACCATTTCATCACCTGAAAGAAATTGACAGTCATACATCACAAATGAAAGTTGAATTGTGTCATTTTAGTAGTATTTCAGATTTTGAATAGCATATTGTTTCACAGCATGACAACAATCTTATTATGATGTTTCATAATCCAAGACAGCACATTATTGGCAATTGCTGAGATAGCAATATACTGTTCACTTTCCATTGATAGATTTGATTTAAGGATTCATCTCATTTCCATTTTCATGAGCTATGGTATCACATTTAGTGTTCCCATTCATAACAGCTTCAACAATTTCAGTCATAGTTTTGCCTCTTTTATAAAGACATAATTTTCACACAATCTAGATGCAGATTTAGAATGGGACTCCATTTGCCTGATTTGCTCCTTAACATATGTCTCTGCTACTATGTCAGTAGGAGAAAGAATGAATTGCAGGCAAGAATTCTCATTTTACTTTCTTTGATTTCATGTTTTTCAATGGGAAGTCACCTGAGTTATTTTTTTCTGATTAACACATTTCTTCATCAAATATAATTGTAAACCAATAAATTAGATTGCCTCCTTTTAATCTTTTCTGGCTTCTATTCTCTTATGAGGGGGGAATATCATAAATTTTCACATTTGAAATATATATATATATATATATATATATATCAGAACTCAAAAATATTATTTTAAAATGACTTTTCACCATAACATCCCTTAACGCACAATTATGATAATCTTAAACCTTTAGAAATACATAATAAATGAAAAATATTTCATTAAGGAAGAAAAGCTAAATATCATACTAAAGCAGATGGCACTTTTAAATGTAGCCTAAGTTTCTATAGAGACTTTGGATTTAAAGAAGGCCTCAAGCAAAAATGTTGCAAAGCAAATAGTAGTACTCAAAAGACCAATTTATATTCCAATATAAAACCTACAGAGATACATTTCTAAAGTGGGTAGTAAAATCATCATGAATCAATTGTATCATTTGACAAATAATGTAGTAAATGACAATGTTAAATCTAAAAAAGAGGAAAAAGTAGACAGTATTAGAAAATCTTTTATCCAGTCATGGTTGATTTCATTTCTGTCTTGACATACTATGGTAAGGAATTGGCAATAGCTGCTGAATAAGGAAAAAAGTGTCTTCTATTATTGTTATTTTTATTTATAACATATTTCTGCTAGAACGAATATCTGGGCAGATAGTATCACTTAATGCCTCCAGCCCTAGCACTGTGGCTTCAGGTCCTGTCAGATCTCAGAAGCTAAGCAGGGTCAGCCTTGGTTAGTACTTGGATGGGAGACCTCCTGGGAACAAGATACTGTAGGTTTGGGAGAAGGACCAGGCAATTCACTCCCAAAAAATCAATCTGCCATTGAAAAATCGTATGAATAGCAGAGAAACACTGACAATAGTGTTTCACCTGTTGTATGTACAGTCACTGTCAGTCAGATACTGACTCAATGCCACCTAACGACAACAACTATCACAAAACATGTGGAAATATTAACTAAATATTTCCATTTATCTTAATGTTCTATCATCATATGAAGCCAGTATAAAAGATAGATTCATAAATTTGGGATCCTTTCTAATTTTATTATACTTAGCAAAATAAACCATTGTGGTTTATCTCAGTTGGTAGGGTGCTGCTCTGTGCTTTCTAAGGGCCGGGGTTTGATCCTCAGCATAAAACAAAAAAAAAAAACAAAAAAAAAACGGGAGAAAGATATGGCAGGCCACTCCCAAAGCAATCTGGAAACAATCAGCCATTGAAAACGCTTTAGATAGCAGAGAAGCACTGACATAGTGTCAGGCATGGCACAGTGTTGGGGACTGTTTTGTTCTCTTGTACATAGAGTCGCTATGAGTCCAACCTGACTCAACAATACCTAACAACAACAACAACAACAATAAAACAACAAATCCTGATTATATAGTAATAAACAGAACATATCAAAAAAAGAAACCCTCAAAATTTCTGCTTGGATAGCCATTATATTCTCCCTCAAGAAACCATAGAAGCAGAGCTATAATTTGTAGCCCTCAAATTAAAGGGAAGTTAAGAAGAAGGTAATGAACTATTCACTTTTCATACTTAGTAGGAAAATATAATACCTTCCTTTTTCTTCATAGCTGTGTGTCCATGTGTCCAACACTCTTTCCTCCAAATCTGAATTCTGATATCACCCTAGCAAGGTTCATGGATGGAATTCATAGACTTTAGGTGCAGAGTACTTAGTGACATTAATAGACTCTTGGCCATGGTAAGTGAAAAGAAATAGGTCAAGATGAAAAGCAGGCATTGCAGCCATGTTGCACAAAGTGCAAAGCCATTTCTCCTTGGGATTTTCCAAGTGTTTCCTCCCGTCAAAGAAAGAGAGAGCTATTCTTTTTACTTCAGGTCATTTCATGAAATTAGTACACTACATTTCAGCAAACTTGAAAGTATAAAATAGATATTTTTAAAATACTTCTTTATTTTAAAACTATTGGAATAATGTAATAAAAATACTCAAAACTTGTTGAATTTCATATATGATTTTTATGAAGTAATTACTTGAAGGACACATTCTACTATATTTTAAAACACTGAAGCTCATGGAGGCATTATGTTTTTCTTGTGCATTTGGCTACAATAAACTAATTTTTGAAATCAGGCTTTGTATGACCTAGAGATCAAACAGTGCTGGTCATACTTTTCCTATAGGGATTTTAACATGGAAAAAACACTGGAAATTGTTTAGCTATTATCATTTTGCTTTGATTACTGAATTGGGTGCTAGTTTCTAAAAGAGAGGATTAGAGTGAGAATAGGAAAAATAAAAACATTAAAGTAATTTGTTGTTTGATGAAGGATTAATAAATGTTTGAAAATCTCTTATATGCAGTAGCCCTTCACTACTGCTAGCCTTCATATTTTGAAGGTATATGATCTTTATAATCTATGTCTATTTTCTCTATCTTTAATAAACTTATTCTATACATTATATATAAAAAAGAAAATCTCATATATGGCTTAACTCATCTTGGATTTAAGCACTTCATTGAATGTATTTGTATACAATTGGAATTAAGAAGACATATAATTTATATTAAACAAGTATATATATATAATTTATT
Source organism: Pedetes capensis (assembly GCA_007922755.1). Taxonomy (NCBI): domain Eukaryota; kingdom Metazoa; phylum Chordata; class Mammalia; order Rodentia; family Pedetidae; genus Pedetes; species Pedetes capensis. The sequence continues at coordinate 5,998 of VMDO01018951.1, forward strand.
TGAAACAAGTAAAATAATTTCTGAAAGTGCTCTACTACTGCGAGGCACCCCCAGCCCCCTCTTTTTTATCTTTAGACAAGGTCTCGCTAAGTTATGCAGGCTGCATCTGGCCTCAAACCCAAAGTGATCCTCCTGCCTCCATTTCCCAAGTGGCTGGGATTATAGGCTTCAGCCACTGGGTCCAGGTATTTTCTTATAGGACATTTAAATTTTTCATTTTCTATATTTTGAAAAGATTTTGAGATAAATAACTATTCTGAAATTTCATGTTCAGAAAAGGATGAAGTGCATTATTTTCACCCCATCAAGACCACTCAAACGGTAAGGACAATGTCATTGGATAGTCAGAATTATTTTTATTTATAATATATTTCTGCTAGAATGAATATCTGGGCAGATAGTATCACTTAATGCCTCCAGCCCTAGCACTGTTCTCTGTTCATCCACATCTTTCAAGCATCAACAATATGCTAACCTTGGTTCAAGTCCCTGTGAAATAACAAGCAGAGAGAGGAGGAGTTGGAATTAGTGACACACCCTTAAAAAGCTGAATATCACTTGAGAGAAGCAAATGTGTGATGAAGCTAATGTAACCTAGGAAATATTATGGTAATAGAGGTAGATACACATGTGTGTAGGGGAAAAGTTGTGGTTACATTTCATGGATGATTTGTTGGCAAACAAACATCCTGGGCAGAACTTAACAGGTCAGTAGAATTTTGATATAGACAGGAATAATGCTATAGGAAGGAGCCAAGTGTAAAGGGAGCTGAATGTATTCCGTGGGCTATTGTCTATTTATAGTGGAATGAATAATGAAAAGTATGGTGAAAAGTTGAGATAAGTCAAGAAATTGGGTTAATGGAGGAAAATCTATTGAAGATATAGATTCTGATGACCCATTGGTTGCTAATTAATGAAGATAAACAAATTAGCATTGATGACATATTTGTTTCCTTACAATTCAATAAATCTTCTGAAGTATAGTTTTTATGAAACTTTATATAAATACTGCTGAGGTTTTTACATTGCCAGCTTTCTTTGATAGAATGAGGGTTTATTGTGGGAATCATAAGAAGATCTAGAACTACAGGAATATTGATTTAATAACAACACAGTCAACTTCATTCCCACAAATTTACATATTATGTCAGAATTTCCAGAATGACAGGAAAAGTTTCCTTTAGGGTATATTAACAACTTTAATAACAGTTTTTTTTAAGTCTTTTCAGAAGACAATATTATTTCCACATATATCTGTTCTATGTGGTCCTCACCTCAGTGTTTCCTGATTCTTTTTTTTGTTTTTTTTTTTCTATTCAGTATAGAACACCATATTGGGCAGTCCTACATCAAACCACCTCTTGGTAGATCATTTTTTGTTGCCAGCTAACTCATGATTACCTCTGGCTTTATATCCAATCTATTGTGACCAGGGCAAAAGAACAGAGAAATGTAAGAGAAATCTATACAGAAATAACTTCTGTGGCTGGTTTCCTGGGAAGGAGGTGGCATGGATTGCACCTAGAATTTTTAAAACTGCTGTCTGTGATACACAACTAAATATATTCTTCTTCTCTGGATTACAGGTCATGTGATAAACATCTACCACAAAAAATAATTTAAAAAGCAAACAAAGTCCATCACTGTGTGGTTGGACATTAATTGTGCAAGGAAAAAAAACATTTAATATCAGCCTGACAGTTAAATTAGTTTGACCAACAGTAGCCATTCCTCACAACACACACACACACACACACACACACACACACACACACACAACTCAGCCTCTCAAACCCTCCCCCAAAATATTATTAATATGAATTTATTAATGACTAGCATAATTTATTAATGACTAGACTGGAACATTTCATAAAAGCCTTTACATGCTATATAGAAATTGATCTGCTTTTGAAATGTAATGATGGTTTTAAGATACACATTTAATTGATTTATTTTATTGGTTTGTTGTTGTTAGGTGCCATCAAGTCAGTATCTGAGTCATAGTGACTGTATGCACAACAGGTGAATCAGTATTGTTACTGCTTCTCTGCTATTCAAAGGGTTTTGAATGGCTGATTGTTTTTTGGGAGTGGGATGCTGGGTCCTTCTCCCAAGCCTACAGCACCTGATATTCCCAGGTGGCCTCTCTTCAAAGTACTAACCAGGCCCCACCTTGCTTAGCTTCGGAGATGACACAATCAGATGCCGCAGTGGTACGACTGCAGGCATTTTTATTGGTTTACTTGTGTCCTAATATTTTTGATCTTCAAAATCTTACTTCCAATTCCTCATGCTTCCTGTAGGTTGTTTCTCATCTACAAGAACAGATGAAAATGTTGTGTAAAAAAGCCTATGTCAGGGAAATAGTACAGAGAACTATCCTTCACATAATTACAGGTATTTTTTGGGAAGAACCCTATAAGGTTGAGGTACTAGGATTTAGATTTGTTATTTATTTATTTAAATTTGGCTTGGCACATATTTTATATATAGTTGCTATTCCTCAACAAAGTATTCTCCAAAGTTTGTTTATGTAGGTTGAGACAAATATCTAGACATATATGCTGTTAGAAATAAAGAAAGCAGATTATCATTTTATAAGATGATATTAAAGCATTTCTATGCCGAAAAGAAAGTGTAAAATCACAAGTCAGGAATGTCACAGTCTGAGTTAAGTATATCATCTTGATGAGTAGAAAACAAACATTTTGTTCTAGAACAATGATTTTTTGCACATTGTGTTTCTCTGTAGGGCAGTGTTAATGCAAACTATGGAGTCAAAGGTAACTGATGATGTGTGCAGATAATTTTAGTGACGCTTAATTATCTCTTAATTTTCACAACACCTAAATTAGTGTATACTGCAATTAATTGTACCCTGTGGCCATTTCATTACAAAATCCACCATAAGATTGCCTGTGAAATGAAAATTGTTGATATAAGCTTTTGTGCAGAACCTAGCAACCTCAGTGGGAAATGAATGAAGAGAACAGTAGAGAAGGTGTTCAAGCCCTCACCTGCAGCATAACTCGGGGCAAATCGCTCCTCACATCTAATCCTCAATTTTGCTAGCTGCCATGTGTGAATAATGGGATCTTTCTCTTTCCATCAGACTCAGTGAAATCTCATCCAAGTCTTATCAAAGAGGTTTAAAATTATTGAAATCTTCTTGGAAGAGTAGTACCTTACAAAAAGACAGCAGTGTGTAGTTGTCTGATCAGGAACAGGTCAAATGGTATCTTATCATCATCTGCCTATTATTGACTTTGGACAAATTGTTTTACTTTGCTGTTTCTCCGTCTGCAAAATGAAGACATTTGACTAGATATTCCTTAAAATGTTGTCTATCTCTAAAAATCTATGTTATAAATATAAGTTAGTAGTCTAATTTTTAAATAATTAAACATCTAATTATTTCTTTGCTCTTGAATTCTTCAAGTATTAGAGATATACTTTTGATATGTGAAACTCTAAGAAAGCATTTCTTGCTCATATGATTGAGTTATGTTTTTCCAATAAGCAAATGGAGAATTAAAACTTCCTGTATGTGAGTTGTTGCTAGTTGCTGTTAAGCATGTGCTGCAAGAATTTAAAAAGAGGCTGACTTTAATCTTGAGATTGGAAATTCTGGATGTGACTGAAAATATAATGATCCTGAAATACATCAGCATCATTCACAGAGCTGACTATTAATCTTAAAATGTTACAAAACATGAAGATTTTATTTTGTGCTCTTAACACAAAATTTTGCTTTCAAAAATCATTTGCAGCCAGGAGCTGTGGTGTATGCCTCTAATCCCAGCTACTTTGGAAACTGAGGAATGAGGATTGTGAGTCTGAAGCCAAAGGCAGCCTGTGTAACTTAGCAAGAACCTGCCTCAAGATAAGAAAAAATTAAAAAGGGGCTTGGGGTGTAGCACAATTATAGAGCACTTGCAAAGTACACGCAAGGCCTTGTGTTCAACCTCTAACTACTGAAAAAAAAAAAATCTTTCTCTCCTAACTGATAAAAAGACTAGAGTAGTCATAGAATTTTCATTGTGCCCCAAGGTGCTTTATATGATAAAGTTGAATTGGAATGTGCTTTAGAAGACTATCCTTACATTAGGTCTTATGGATGAGTGCACTATGTCGCTATGATTTATAGTAACTCAACTCTGCCTGGGGAGAGAGTTACTCTTTTGAGGAGCTACAGTCTGATTTGGGAGAATCAGTGTAGGTCTGCTAATTGGAAATTGTCAAAATGCATTGCTCAGGACCCAAGGGATCTTACCAGGCTTATTTTACCAGACCAGCAGCAAATCTGATAACACCTCTAATTCATGCACAACTGCTCATAATTTTCCAACTGGATTTAAATTTGACTGAAGATAGTTTGAATATGAGAGACAATCCTGGCCAAGGGATCCTCAGGGTAATTATGTATGTTTGAATAAATTCACTATAAAATATCAGACGGCTTTAAACTTGAGACAATTTACTCATCAACTATTTAAATAGCTCACCAAATCTCTGGCCTTAAACAATTAACATTCTAGCACAGGAGTTATTAAAGAACTAGCATTACTAGTACTAATTTGCTTTGTAAGCACTCTACCACTGAACAGCAAAACCAGCCCATTTTAAAATTTTTATCTCTTAGCTACACAGGCTGCTGCTTGCCTCAAATTTGCGATCCTGCCTCTTCCTCCCAAGTTGTTGGGATTACAGATGTGCTCCACTACACTTGGTTTATAATTTTTTAATAGATTTCTGCATCAGATGATCTCTGTTGCAACCATTTAACTCAGCCACTAATGGCCTGAATACATAGTTAAGTATTTCACATTATGAAATACATAAATGATTGTGTATGGTTTTGTTCAAATAAAACATTATTTTGTTTGTACCATCACTCATCTTTGCTCATATTCTATTGGTCAAATTATTTTGGTAAGCAGGCAGTAAACCAGAGAAATCCAATAAACCATAGTTTGCTCTAGCAGTTTGTCGGGAGCAAGGGAAGTAGATTGTCTTATTATGAAAAAAAAGAAGACATGAATATAAGTCAAATAAAGGACAAAAGCTAAGCCAAGCAGAGAAAAATAAGGAAGCACTTAATACATATGAGAAATAACACGGGGATTAAGAAGGAGAAAACCTAAGTTCTTGAGGGTGGGGGAGCTCCTGAAAATCTGAGTCAGTGAGCATTCCAAAGGACATTCTCAAGCAGATGATGACTTAGTCATGTCTGAGTGAGTGACTATCTTTATATTACAATTCAATTTGTCCCTCAAATACAACCTTAACCTGCTTCCTGAACCTTAAATTATCCTAGGAAAGTAGAAAGACATTTAGAGAGGAGACTTGAACCCAGGCTCTGCTAATTTATGTACACTACTTTGTGATCCTGTTATGTGAGTTAAATGTTGTGACTCTAAATGAGTTAATAATAAAACATGCCAGAAAAAATATGGGCTTTCTAATTTACCTGAACCCCATGTGTCTGTCTGTTTGCCATACAATGGGAGCTTGTGGGTTGCTGTGATGCTGAAAGCTAGACCACCGGGATTATAGATACCAGCAAGATGACACATGGTGAACAGGTTCCAGCTGAGCTTGGAGACTAAGACAGACTAGGGAGAAGGACATGGCTTACCTACTCCTGAAACAATTACACGTTGAAAAGCCCTGTGAATAGCAGAGAAATACTATCAGATATAGTGCTGGAAAATGAGCCCCTCAGATTGGAAAGCATTCAGGAGACAACTGGAAAAGAGTTGCATCTGCAAAGTAGAGTTGATCCTAATGATAGGAATGGAATAAAGCCCTAGGGACCTCCAATTGCAGATGTGGCATGACTCAAAATGAGGAGGAACAACTGTAAATATCCATTAATAATTAGAACCTGGAATGTATGTAGTATGAATCTAGGAAAATTAGAAATCATCAACAGGGAAATGGAGCACATAAACATCGACATTCTAGGCATCAGTGAGCTAAAATGGACTGGCACAGGCCATTTTGAAGAAAATTATCATGTGGTCTACCATGCAGGGAATGACACATTAAAGAGAAACAGGGTTGCATTCATCATCAAGAAGGACATCTCAAGATCCGTCCTGCAGTACAATGCTGTCAGTAATAGAATAATATCCATAGGCCTACAAAAAAGTTCAGTTATTGTGACTAGTATTCAAATGTACACACCCATCACCAAGGTTATAACAGAAGAGAGGGAAGATTTTTACCAGCTTCTGCAATCTGAAATACTGAACATGAAATCAGTAGGTACTGATAATTACAGGTGACTCGAATGGAAAAAGTGGAAACAAAGATGGCTCTGCAGCTGGAAAATATGGCTTTGGTGACAGAAATGCTGATGGAGATTGCATGATAGGATTTTATCAGACCAATGATATTTTCATTGCATATACATTTTTCACCAACATAAACAGCAACTATACACATGGAAGTCACCAGATGGAAGATATAGGAACCAAATTGACTTTATATGTGGAAAGAAATGATGGAAAAGCTCAATATCCAAACTTAGAATAGGACCAGGTGCTGATTGTGGATCAGACTATCAATTGCTCATATGCAGTTTCACACTGAAACTGAAGAAAATTATAATAAGTGTACAAGAGCCAAGGTATGACCTTGAGTATATCCCACCTGAGTTCAGAGATCATTTCAAGAATATGTTTGACCTGTTAGACACTAATGATTGAAGACTAGAGAGTTGTGTTATGACATCAAAGGTATCATTCATGAAGAAAGCATAGGTTATTAAAAAGATAGGAAAAAAAGAAAAGACCAAATTATATGTCAAAAGAGACTCTGAAAATTGTCATTGAACATAGAGCAGCTAAATCAAAGGAAGACACGATGAAGATAAAGAATTAAACAGAAAATTTCAAAAGGCAGTTCAGGAAGACAAACTCAAACATGATAATAACATGTGCAAACAGCTAGAGATAGAAACCCAAAAAGGAAGAACATGCTCTGTTTTTCTCAAGCTTAAAGAATTGAAGTAAAAATTCAAGATTTGAGCAGCAATAGTGAAGGAATCTACAGAGAAAATATTAAATGATGTAGGAAATATCAAAAGAATATGGAAGGAATACACAGAGTCATTATGCAAAAAGTATCGGTGGGTGACCAACCATTTCAAGAAGTTTCATATTATCAGAAACAAATAGCACTGAAGGACAAAGCGGAAGCTTTCATGAAGGAATTGGTGAAACACAAGGCTCCAGGAATTGATGGAATACCAATAGAGATGTTTCAACAAACAGATGCAGCACTGGAGGTGCTAATATGTTTATGCCAAGAGGTTTGGAAAAGAGCTACCAGGCCAAATGACTAGAAAAGATCCATATTTGTGCCTATTTCCAACAAAGGAAACACAACTGAATGCAGAAATTACTGAATAATACCATTAGTATCATGCACAAGTGCAAATTTGCTAAAGATCATTCATATGTGAAGGAAGCAGTATATTACAGGAAAATGCCAGACTACCAAGCCAGGTTCAGAGAGGACATGGAACCAGGGATATCATTGCTGGTATCAGATAAGATATTAGCCAAAATCAGCAAATACCAGTAAGATATCTATCTACGTTTTATGGACTATGCAATGGTATTTGACTCTGTGGGTCACGATAAATTATGGATAACACTGTGAAGGATGAGAATTCCAGAACTCACAATTGTACACATGAGAAATCTTTACATGGACAAGGAAGTAGTCATTCAAAGAGAACAAGGCAACACTGCCTGGTTTAATGTCAAGGAAGGTGTGTGTCAGGACTGTATCCTTTCATGGTACTTCTTCAATCTCTATGGTGAGCAAATTATCTGAGAAGTCAGACTTTATGAAGATGAAAGGGACATCTTGATTGGAGGAAGACTCATTAATAACCTGTGTTATGCAGATAACATAACTTTCCTTGCTGAAAGTGAAGACGATTTGAAACATTTACTGATGAGGATCAAAGAACACAATATTCAGTATGGATTGTGACTCAATATTAACAAAACAAAAAAATTCTTACAATGGGATTAGTATGCAGCCTCATGATAAGTGGAGAAAAGATTGAGGTTGTCAAAGATTTTTCTCTACTAGGTTCTATAATCACTCACAGAAGCAGCAATCAAGAAATCAAAAGATGCATATCACTGGGGAACACTGTTGGAAAAGACCTGTTTAAAGTGCTGAATAGTAAAGGTGTCACATTGAAGATGAAAGTAAACCTGACTCATGCCATGGTATTTTCAGTCACATGATATGGTTGTGAAAGCTAGATGTTGAATAAGGGAGACAGAAGAAGAATTGATGCTTTTGAATTATGGTGTTGGAGACCATTATTGAATGTACCAAGGACTGCCAAAAGAACCAACAGATTTTCCTAGAAGAAGTGCAAACAGAGTGCTCCTCGGAAGCAAGGATGGCTAGATTGCATCCGAGTTATTTTGGACATGTAGTCAGAAGGGACAAATTCCTGGAGAAGGACATCATATTTGGGAGAGTGGCCAGTTGACAGAAAAAGGGAAGACCTTCAACTAAATGGATTGACACCATGTCTGCCACAATGGGCTTAAACATAAAAAAGATTGCATGCCTTGCACACAATTGAGGAGTGTGTCATTCTGTTGTACATAGGGTCATTATGAGTCAGACCCTACTTGATAGGACATAACAACAACAATTTACCAGAATGTATATTGATCTAAAATGTTTATAAATAGTCCCATAACATTTATAGATGAATAAAGTATAAAATTTACATTTTTCTCTTCTACTTCCTTTTCTTCATTGCTACCCATTAATGTGAACACTTTCCATAGCACTTCCTCATTCCCTTGTCTTCATCTAAACAAGTCATAAACTGATATTAGGAAATAATTTTAGCATTAAAATACATCAATATTAACCATTCTCCAAAATATGCTTGTATAATATATACAAGTTTTTGTTGTTGTTTTATTTTATTTTGTACTTGGATCAAACCTGGGGTTTCTCAGCTGCTTGGCAAGTGCTCTATCATTGAGCTATAACACAGTTCTTAAGCCTAATTCTTTATCTTCTCCTTGTATCTGTGTTCTTTGCTGTGTGACTCAAAGTTTATGTCCTAATTCTTGAATCTGGGCTTGACTTTGTGATTTATCCGACCAATAGAATGTAAGCAGATATACAAACAGAAGCATTATACAAACAGAAGTTTGGTAACATACTTGCAAGTTTTTTCTGGACTACTGCACTTCAGCTTTCACCGTGAGATCATACCCAAGCTAGCCTTTTGAAGAGAAGCATGTAGAGCAGAACTAAGGCTGATCAAATGCCAAGGTCATCTTAAATTGGTCAGCAGCCAACTGACACCCACACGTGTAAGTCAGTTTAGTGCAGTCTGTTCTTAATGAACAGAATGAATCAGAAAAACCACAGATTAATTATACACTTACTGTTTTATAGCACTGAATCTGTTGTGTCAGTTTGTTAGACAATGTGAATGAGGTATTAGATAAACAATATAGACAAAAACTATCATGTGAAAATGAGAGATGTCATTTACACAGTACTCTAAATTATACATGATTTCAGATGTGCTCTACTTGTGGCAGTTGTAGAAAATACTTGATATGAAAAGCAGATAAGAACTATATTATGCAGTAAGATAGAATCTTGCTCAAAGATTGTTAGGTGCCGTCGAGTCAGTGTCCGACTCATAGAGACCCTCATAGGGTTTTCAATGGCTGACTGTTTCAGGATTGCCTTGGGAGTGGATTGCCAGGCCCTTCTCCCATTTTTGCGGTGCTGGGAATTGAACTCGGGTCCTCAGAGACTGCAGCGCAGCGCTCTAGCAACTGAGCTAAATCCCAGCCCTGCTCAAAGATAGTTTTTTTAAATTTCACTCATGAATTATAAACATTTTAAATATCCTAGATACAAATTTATAATCTATTTTCAGTAACAGATAGGATGGTATCAGGAAAAATGGCAGCTAGGGAATTCCTGGGGCCATGTTCCCTCCAAAACATGGGATAACCTGATTAAACTGTTAGAATCAACCTCCCAAGACCTCTGAAAGATAATCAAAGATTCACAAAAGCCAAACAAATGCTTACTCCTGATAAAGTACACTGAAGCGCAGCAGCAAATCTTTGTGGTATTTTAACTTACCTTTGTGTCCCCCTCTTCCTCCTCCTCAGCACAGGAACAGTTTTGAAGACAGCAAGAACCCCTGCAAACACTGGGCTGAAAAGAAATAAGAGTTAAAGTTATTTCCAGGGAATTATTTTGTCTGTTTGACTTGTCCAGAGGAATCCCTGAGGAAATAAAATATGATGCTGACTTCGTTTTTCCTAATTTTGCATTCTCTCAGAATGGAGAGAGATCTTCACAAGGAATATTCTTGTAAAATATCAAAAAGTAAGTGAATAAGCCACTCTTATGTAGAGAAAAGATATAAGACTCAGGGCAAAGATCAGGCATGCCAGGTGTCTGAGAAGACATTTTACCTAAAGTTTTAAATTTAGGTGGGGTACAGTGGAGCAGGCCTGTGATCTCAGAGACTCAGGAGTTTGAGGCAGGAGGATCTTGAGTTCAAGGCCAAAAGCAGCCTGAATAATATAGGGAGACCCTGACCCAATATAAAAAGTAAAAAATGGGCTGGGGGTGTAATTCAGTGGTAGAGTGCTGGCAAAGTGTGCATGATGGCCTGGATTCAACCCCAAAGTACTGAAAACAATTAAATTAAATTAAATTAAATTAAAAATTTAAATTTAAGTGGCAAAACTCACTAACTTAATAAGTAAATAACTGTAAAAATAACCAAAATATTCATAAGATGAATTGATATGGGAAACAAAATGCTACATAAATAAAAAATCAACTAATCACAAAAATGCCACAGTAATGAAGAATTGAGAAACAAAAGGACATATGACATGAAGGAAACAAAGAACTAATGGCAGAAGTCACTTATTAATAATAGTTACTTTTTTATTGGAAATTTTTAATGTACACTTTAATGTGATTCATTCTGACATACTTTTCATTGTGACATTTCCATATATGCATTTTGATGTACATTATTCATATAGGTACCCCCTTACCCTCTTGTATGCTCCACCCCACCCTCCCCATCTAAGTCTTCTCTATCATTTACTTGGTGATATTTTTCTATATGTCTTTGGGTTCCAGTTCTGTTTAAGGTAGAAACTTTTCCTGTAGTGAACTTTGTTTTTATCTTGTCAGAACAATTGCATGCATTTTCTAGATTATTTATATTGACACCATTCTTAGCTTTTTTGTTTTTTCGTTTTATTTTGATCCGACCTTTGAATAGGATTTTTCCTTCTTATAATTTTGATTCAGCTCCCACATATGAGTGAGAACATGTGGTGTTTCTCTTTCTGAGCTTGTGTTCATTCACATAGAATAATTTTCTCTAATTCCATCCATTTTGCTGTGAATGACCTTATTTCATTTTTCTTAATTGCTGAGTAGTATTCCATTGTGTATATGTACCATAGTTTTTTTATCCATTCTGTTGAAGGGCACTTTGGTTGATTCCATATCCTTGCTATTGTGAAAAGTGCTGCATTGAACATGGAGATGCAGGTGTCTAATGTAAGTAGATTAAGCTCCCCACTTCAAAGCCAAGGAGGGACAGGTGGATGTATTTAAAAATCCATCTCTTTGTTCTGTATGAGGTACTCACTTTAGATCCAAGACATAAATAAGTTTAAAATGATGGATAGAGATATACTCAATGCAAATAGTGACCAAAAGAGAACCGGGTTGTTACAGTTAAAAAAAATAGACTTTAAATCAATCCATCTAGGAGCAAAAACATATATAAACACAAGCATTCAATTAAATGAAGCAAATATTGAAAGAGGTAAATAGATATTTTTATAGTTACAACTGGTTACTTGAATGATCCATTTTCAAAACAGATATAACAATTAGACAAAAAAGTCAATAAAGATTCAGAGAACTTGAAAAGCACTGCACACCCATTGGACCTAAAAGACATATAAGTAACGTTCTCCTGACAACAGTGGAACACACTATCTCCTTAAATGCATGTGGAACCATCTCTGGGATAGATTTTATGTTAATCTGCAAAACAAATTTTAATAAAATTTCAAAAACTGAGATAATACAAAGTATCTTCTCTGATAATGAACAAAAATTAAACAACATATTCTTAAAAAAACAATGGGTTAAAAGAGAAATCACTAGATCTCAAACCTACATCTTTTCTCTCAGTTAAAAGTCATTCGAAAAAGAAAAAAAGAATAAATTTAAGGAAGAAAAAACTAAAAACTAAGAAAAAACAACAAAAAAAGACATAGGGAGTAGAAAATGAGAGTAAACAAAACAAAAAGACATTTCTTCAAAAGATTTTAAAATGGAAAGACTTTGAGTGAGATTGACAAAGAAATAAACAGAAAATATTTCTAATATCAAAGTTACGAATGAATGAATGGAATTCACTATCAAACTTAAGCACAGAAATGTAATTAAAAGAGAGCCGAGGGCTGTAGTGTGTGCTATTCATCCTAGTGACACAGAAGGCTGAGGTAGGAGGATAGCAATTTTGAGACCAGAAGCAGTCTACATAATTTAGTGAAACTCTGTCTTTAAGTAAAATAATAAAAAGGGGGCTGGTAGTACAGCCACTGGTAAAGCACTTGTAAAGTACATGTGAGGCCCAGGGTTCAACCTCTAAGTACCACAAAAAAAAAAAAAAATAGGTAAAATAATAATTAGAATTATTAGAAAATGCTATGAATAATTGTATGTCAACAAATTAGAACACTTAGATGTAATAGACAAATCCCAGGATAGCAATAAAACTAAAACTGATTTCAGAAGAATTAGAAAATTGGAAATGATATTTAAAAACAATAAAATAGAATTAATAAGCAAAAAAGTTATCAAAAAGGAAAATCTAAGACCAGATGATTTTTCTGATAAGTTCTGCCAAATACTTAAAGAAATATTAATGCTAATTTTCACAAACTATACCAAAAACACAACAGATATGCCCTAGAATAAGTACAACCAGAGTACCCCTTGGAAGTTAGAATGGCTAAACTATGTCTTACGTATTTTGGGCATGCTGTCAGGAGGGATGGATCCCTGGAGAAGGACATCATGTGTGGGAAAGTGGCAGGTCAATAAGAAAATGAAACTCCTCAACTAGATGGATTGACACAGTGGCTGCAACAATGAGTTTAAACATAAAAAAGATCGTGAGCCTGGCACAGAGTTGAGGAGTGTTTTGTTCTGTTGTACATAGGATCACTATGAATCAGACTTGGCTCAAGGGTACCTACCAATAACAACAGCATTCTAAAAAATAGAAGAGAAGGAAACACTTCCCAACATAGTCTGAGCTCAGCATTAATCTGGTAACAAAGCCTGGCAAAGATTTCTGAAGAAAAGGAAACTACAAAGCAGTATCTCTTAAAAATATATTAAGTGTGATCAAAAGATACAATGAATACTTAAATTAAACATTACAATAAAAGACTCTATATCTTACATAAATTAATTTAGTGGACTTGGTCTTTTTGTGCACACACACACATATATACATATTATTCACAATAATGGTTTCATCATGACATTTTCATACATCTATAGATGGTACTTTGATAGCATTTACCCCCTCATTACTCACACTTGCCTCCTCTTTTTCCTGGTTCCCTTCCTATTCACTAATATTCTGTGGGGCGCGCGCCTCCTGGTCTGGCCAGGAGGTTCGGACAGGCTGTGCCACCGCGCACACAGATACTAAACACAATTCACTCAGGACCCTCAGATGAGGGGGGCAGACTCCTGCGGCCCTCAGGACACCGGCGGAGACGGGAGAAAGGAAAAGCCTCAGGCGCTTTTGCCTTCCAGGGACAAACACTTGTGTTGGTCGTCTCGGTGGTCAGGAGGAGACAGCTGCCGCTTCCTCCGTGATCAGACGGAGAGCAGGTTCTTTTCCTTGTTGAGGATTGCGACGGGAGAGAGCAGCGGGAGAGGCGCATCCTCATCTGTGGTCCGGGCAGGAACAGGCGAGAAGGCGCAGAAAGGGATGCCAGAAAGGCCGTGCCAAAAAAGGTCGAGCTGCCCCAGCGCAGCTCTTTATATAGTTCGCCCACAGAATGGCCTGAGCCAATCAGCTTTCAGCCCAATTGTCCAATCAGGAAGGGTTTTGTACAAACATGCAACCACGTTGATTTCTAATTTACAAACCAGATATTCAAACGCCATTTTCCCAGTTTGGGAGTTTTTGCCAATTTCCTCCCAATTCTTCCCTACAATATTCCCCCTTCTACCTTCATGGAGGGTATTTTTGTGCCATTAGTCTCCCTCAGAATACTCCCCTTAGTTTCAAACATACTTATCTAATCATCCTTGCTATTTCCTGAAGCAATTCTAGTAGTACTCTTTCATAAATGTCTTTAGTTGTACCGTTGTGGCTGCCTCGATGTCTTGAACACATTCTTATATCAGAAGACAATATTGTTAAATTACAGTACTGCTCAAATTGATCTACAAAGTCAATATAATTGTTATAAAAAGCCCACCTGTCTTTTATGCAGACATTGATAAGATGAACTTAAATTTATATGGATATTCAAGAGACACATAATAACCAGTACAATCTTGAGCAAAAATAACAAAGTTGAACTTTTTTTGATAATAAAAGCATACTCTTTTTATTTTTAAAAATAGTACCTACGAGGTGTTAAACATGAGGAAATACTCAGAGGTAAGTATCAGAAATATACGTAAAGATATAGGAAGAAAGCATCAGTTAAGACAAAGGCCAGAGATGAAAGATATATTGCCTATGTCTACATTATTCATTAAACTATATAAATAAGTTTAGTTTATATTAGTTATATAAAATAGTTTATATTAATTGCTCAAAATAATGGGTTTCATTATGAAATTTTCATACATATATACTGCATTTTGATTGTATTTACCCCATTACCCACACTTATTCCTCCTACCTTTTACTGGTTCCCATCCTATGCAGTAATAGCCCTGCTTCTACTTCCCTGTTGTTTTTTTTTTTATGGTTTCACATATGAGAGGAAACAAATGATAATTTGTCTTTCTAAATTTGGCTTGTTTTGCTTAACATGGTGATCTTCACTTCTACCCATTTTCCTGTAAATAATGTAATTTCATTCTTCTTAACGTCTGATTAGCACTCCATTGTGTATATTTACCACATTTACTTTATCCATTTATCCACTGATGAGCACCTGGACTGATTCCATGACTTGACTCTTGAGAATAGTGCCACAATAAGCATGGGTATGTAGGTATCTTTATTGTATGCTGCTTTTGATTCCTTTGGGAATATACCCAGGAGTGGTAGAACTGGATAATATAGAAATTCTATTTTTAATTTTTTGTGGAAACTCCATACTCATTTCCACTGGATTTGGTAGACCAATGCTCTACAGTCTCTGAGGTTCCAGTTCAATTCCCGGCATTGCAAAAGTGGGATAAGGATGTAGCAATCCACTCCTGAGGCAATCCCAAAACAATCATGAAATTCCCAAAACCCTATGAGGGTCACTTTGAGTCGGACATGACTCCATGGTACCTAACAAGAACAACAATCTGAAACAACGCCAACACTGTATACAGGTTCATTTTTCCTGTATCCTTGCTAGAATTTGTTGTTTTCTTAAGGGTAGCCATTCTAACTAGGGTGAGATAGAATCTCAATGCCATTTTAGTTTGCATTTCCCTGATGGATAAGGATATCGAATTTTTTCAAGTATTCATTTGCCATTTGTATTTCTTCACTTAAAAAATTTCTATTCAATACATTTCCCCATTTATGGATTGTTCTTCTGGTTTTTAATTTTTTTGGTTTTTATATATTCTGTATATTAATTGCCTGTTGGATTAACAGCTACCAAAGATTTTCTCCCATTTGGTAGTCTGTCTCTTCACTCTGTTATTTCCCTTGCTGTGCAGAAACTTTTTAGTTTAATGCAATCTCATTTGTCAATTCTTGTTATTATTTCCTTAGCTATCAGCATCCTCTCAGAAATTTATTGCCTATTCCTAAAATTTAATATTGAGCAATGTTAATGCAGATGATATAGTATAGTACTGGCATAAGAATGGATCAATGGAGTAGAAGTAAAAGTCCAGAAATACACCCTCATATTTATGGTTGATTTATTTTTGCAAAGAAAATTCAATAGAGAAACAATAGCCTCCCCAACAAATGGTAATGAGAAACTGGATATCAATATGCGAATATTATACACTTCCTTCTTCACACAGTGTACACAAATTAACTAAAAATGGGCTGAACATCTTTATGTTAGAGCTAAACCTCTGAAATTGGTAAAAGAAAACAAACATAAGTCTTTACTACTGTGTGTTATGTAATCATTTCTTGTACTAAAGCACAAGCAACAACAATACAATTAACTTCTTAAAAGTTACGAACATTTTGTGTCTCAAAACATAGCAGGAAAAAATGAAAAGACAACCAACACATGAGATAAAATATTTGCAAATCATATATTTAACAAAGGAGTGTGTCAGTTGTTGTTTGTTGTTAGGTGCCCTAGATTTGGAGCCAACTCATAGTGACTCTCATAGGATTTGTGTCTAGGAAATATAAAAAACTGATAAAATTCAATAATAAAGAGATACGTTACTCAATGAACAAATGATCAAAGGATCTGAATAATAATTAGCCAAAGGAGATACACAAATGATTAAAAAGCATATGAAAAGATGCTCAAAATTGTCAACCAGCAGGGAAATACAAATAGTGAAATACTATTGAACACCACAGTATGTCATAATATAAAAAGAAAAAAAAAGTGTTAGTAAGTACATGGGACATTTGGAATGCTCATTCACTACTGTTAAGAATATAAAAATGGTACAGATGTTTTGGAAAAGATTCTGGTAATCATCAAAACATTAATAATAGTGTTAATCATATGATCCAACAATTGAACTGCTAGGTTCATGCTCAAGAGAGATGAAGAAATGTCCATATGAAAGTATACATAAAATTTTCATAGAAGCACTACTCATAATAGTTCAAAAATAAAAGCCACCTGAATAAACCATTAACTGATGAAAAGTAAAATGTGTCATATCCATATAATAATATAATATTCTGTATTAAAAAGAAATGTAGTACTGATGTATAATAAAACATGTATGATTCTTGAAAACATGCTAAGTGAAAGAAACCAGTCACATATTCATATTAAGTATGAAGAACAACAAATCTCTAATGATGAAAATTAGATTAGTGGTTGGCTAGGGATGAGTGAAATGGGGTAGTAGATTGAGATAGCTAAAATGAATGGAGTTGCTTGGAGGAGTGTAATGAAAATATCCTAAAATTGATTGTGATGATGGGTGCTCAGGTATTTGAGCATACCAAATTTTAAATTCCTGAATCATATGACATGTGAATTATTTCTCAACAAAACTACTTAAAAATAAGTAAATCATTGAATACTTTCTCCACAGGTAAAAGATATTAACTTTCACATTGAATTATCTCTAGTGATTGTTGCACAATAAATTAAATAAATGCAAATTAGGGGGCATTATCAGTACCCTGGGGTTGTAAAAGCCTCTAATTAGGAAAAACAAGTCCTTAAAAGAAATTAAAAGGAGGATGCTACCTAATTTCTCAATTATTTTGGAACCTAGAAAAAATGAAGAAATATTGTGTATATTTTAAGGACAAATATTTTTGTCCTTAAATTCTATTTTACAGTCATAAAATCATTTAGTATACATACTGAATAAGCAAGAATCTAAGTCCTCAAAATTTTGCTGTTACCATGTCTTTTCTTGGGATAGTACTAGAAGATGTCTTCAACAACATAAAAGAGTAAGAGAAGGAAATGGAAGACACATAACCTAATAATGAGAAGATCAGAGAGACAGAGTGGTCTTATGTAAAGACTAGACAGGGATCTGTTTAGCTTGGAGAAAGTTGGGCCAGGAGCAACATTGCCAAGAGAATTTAATTAAGAGAGACACCATAGTTGATGCATTTGACCATTATTTGATGTTAGGTGCTCTCGAGTTGGTATTAGACTCATAGCAACCCTATGTACAACAGATGAAACACTATTGTCAGGGCTTCTCTGTTATTCATAGGATTTATAGTGGCAGATTGACGTTTGGGAGTGGATTGTTTGGTCCTTCTCCCAAGCCTATAGTATCTGGGTTTCCCAAGTGGTCTCCTATCCAAGTACTAATGAGGCTGGAGCCTGCTTAGCTTCCAAGATCTGGTGGGATCAGACGCCACAGTGCTACGGCTGCAGGCTTTGACCATTATAAGCAGTATTTTAAAAGTATTCATTGCCTGCAGCCATAGCCCTGTGGCATCGATCCCATCAGATCTCGGAAGCTAAGCAGGGTTGGGCCTGGTTAGTACCTGCATGGGAGACCGCCTGGGAACACCAGAAACTGTAGGCTTGGGAGAAGGACCTGGCAACCCCCTCCCAAAAATCAATCTGCCATTGAAAACCCTATGAACAGCAGAGAAGCACTGACAACAGTGTTTCCCCTGTTGTACAGAGGGTCACTATGAGTCGGATACCGACTCGACAGCACCTAACAACTATAGCAACAACAAAAAGTATTCATAAAATTTTTGTGTGAAAAAAGTGTTAATGAAATAGGAAAAACAGAAGGTGGAAAAAAAAAGAGAAAATTGCAAAATACAGTAACAATTATAGTTGGTGCAGGTGTGAATAATTCCTATTTCATTAAAACAACAGAAATACTGAACACTGAGTAACCAGAAATTGTTTTGTGAGAATTGTAGAAATGTTAGAATAGGAAAAGAATAAATAATGCCCAAATTCAGAAATAATTCAAAAATAGCAATATAAGCAAGTTATTTAGGGATGTGGAGATAAATAACAGAAAAGATAGCTTAAGAATGTGTTTATGCAGGTTCATGGATGGGTATAGATGAGGTAAAAAACAGTTGGTCTTTAAGCTTACAGTACTATTTGTCTTATAAAGTTTTATTTTATATCCTAGAAAAAATATATATCAAAAAATGTTTTTGAAAACGTTTAGATTGGAAAACCACATCAGGTTCTGCATATTATAGTTACAAACACACATACAATCCCAAGAGGATTGTTTTCTACAAACTGAGATTGAGTGCATTAACTTTGAATATGGAAGGACATTAACCATCCCTCATTCCTCCGTACCTCATGCAAACTATTCATCCATATGTGAATAACTGCATAGTTCAAGTTTTATAAAGAAGGCTAGAGAGCATCCAGTTGGCATGGCAGCTGCTTTTAAAAAGATTCAAAGGCTAAGCAATTGCCTATATTTTTTACTTATTGCAATATTTCTTAAATCCTTGACTTTGGCAGTCTGCTTAATATGTATGCTCAGAAAAAATACATTATCTGCCAAATTATAAAACATATTCATCACAGTTTAAGATAAATCATATAAATTAATAAGGATAATTATCTCCCTTTCTTAGAGAGATGATACAGCATTCAGCTTTGTTATGATTCTATTAGTTTCTTTTGCTACTAGTCTTTGTTTTCATGAAGTTATACTACCTTCTCTCACAATTATAGGTGGTTTGGAGTAAGATTAACTATTTGATAATTATGTTAGGCCACCATATAAAGATCAAACATGAAGTCATGAAAAAATCTTGTTATACAAAACTATCATTGGCTCCATCATAGGCTGAATTGACATGCAAATAATATTTTACAAACTGAGATGTTAAAATGGGTCATTTTAGGAGATCGAGGTGGACAGATTCCTAATCTACTTATTTGTTGCTTTTAGTTCTAGGCAGGATTCCATCACATTGTGTCTCAACATTCAGGTATGATTTGCAGATAAATGAAAACAGCTACCATGTCTGGGAAAAGAACATATTTCTTGGCAAATTGAACCACCTACAAACTGAAATAACATTTGCATTTTAGAGTAATAAGTAAAATCTCATCAAGAAATGAATCATATTAATGAAATAGTCTATTCAAGTAATGTACTAGTAATCACATAGATGGCCTTCTACCAGCCTTATTAGTGTCATTAAGACATTTTTTTTTCCATCCATCATTTACATTGATTAATTGAATACCTTGACTATTTCCTTTTGGCTTACATGAAAGTGCTAAAGTACAGTGGATTTGTTATCACTGCCATTTCCTCCAGAATGTACTGAAAACAATAAAGTTCTATGCTATGGTTTGACTGTATTTACAATTTTCATTATTTTCTTTAATATAGAATTGAGATGTGAGACAGTATTTTATTATCTCCCAACTGTCTTCTGTGCATAAAGCAAGGGGTTCACAAGCAATCAGATGCAGACCTTTGTTATTGTCACAAAAAGCCCCTTCCTCATTTCATTTTTTCATTAGCTTTGACTCCAATAAAACTGTACATCTGCATCAAGGCTTACAAACACTAAATATAAACTCACTATACTTGTATCCAGAATAGATTCATACAATACACAATTTTAGCCAAATATAAATTTATATTCCTGTAAGTTTGTACACCATAGTACTTGCATTTCCTATATGATGTGCAACAATGTCATTTGGTAAAGGATTTTGGCAATAGTTCCTTTTGGTTTTTATTTTTATGAGGAAACATCTTAACTTTCCTGCTTTTTTTGTAAGCTATTCTGTAAGCAGTCAACAAACTTTGGTCATAAAGTAAACAACTTCAAAAAATGCCTTCATAGATTTTATTCTCTTCTCTTCTATTAGTGATTTATCTACCAAAATCCTCCTAGACAGCATTGCTTGTTCAGGAAAATCTACTGACCCATCAGAGAGGTGATTCTGCTTTATTTGAAAATGTCAAGAAGATAATCTATGACTTTAAGACATTTTGTCAAAATTTTTTAGCCAAAAGAGATTAGATTAGAAGCAAAATAATTTCCTTTAAATAAAAATATACCTTTCAGTTATCTATTATACCTTTCAGTTATCTATTATACCTTTCAGTTATCTTCTCATTTTCTCTTTGTTTTGGTTATCTATATGAAGTCATCCACCAACCTACTCACTTTGTTTAACACACATCAGTTTGTGATCATTTTTGGATTAATATTTTTCATCATCTGTCATAGCTTATTTTGACTTATATGTGTTAATGCATCATTTTTGAGCTGATGAGCCCCTAATATTTAGGATATAAAGTAATATAAGCCTTAGAAACACCAATTTAGCCAAGGTAAACAACATTCAAAAGATAGCAATACTTTGAGAAAAAGAGTAACCTATGAACCAAAAGTTATGTGAGAAAAAACTGCTCAAAGTATTCCTTGATAAAAATAGACACAGTTTTAAGATTATAGTGATATTTTGGTGAAAATTTAATCTTATATACAATAAGGGCTGGAATATAGCTCAGTTGGTAGTGTGCTACTCTGTACTCTTTGAGGCTCTGGGTTCGGTCCCTGGTCCCCAGCACCACAAAAACAGAAGCACATGGCAATCCACTTCTGAAGCAATCTTGAAAACAATCAGCTATTAATAACCCTATGAATGTTGCTATGAATCGGACCCAAATTGATGGCACCAAACAACAAGCAACAACAACACATACAATAAAACGTGAAATAATCAGGGATAAATTATTTCATCAATTTTCGCTTCCAATCTGCCAAACTGTTTATATACCATATAGTAATAAAATAGTTTATAGACCACTTGGTAATGTTGAAAGTCTACCAAAAGCCCCTTGAATGCATTTTGGACATCCTACTTTATGGTCTTTGTCAAACTGCAAAACTCAAAAGCTTTCAACAGCAATTTTCTTTTTGCCTATAGCAAAAATTGGACTCTCTGGAGTAACCAGGTGTAAGGCAGATGGAAATCCTTAACATCCCTTTTTATAGGCTCCCAAAAGGAAAAAAGGAAAAAGACAAAGGAAACCAGTATAATTGATTAAAAGCAGAACCTGAGCCAGATGGAAATGCATATGTCCTGGAGGCAGTGGAGTATTGATGAGAGTGCCATAAGATCTGTTTCATACAACTATGTCTAGTCTCCTTGACACTATCTACGACTCTCTGATGATCCTTCCATTTTAATTGGGCAGGGATTTGGGGGAGGAAGAATGAGTTTAGAATAGTAAATAAATGTGCATCTCTCCTTTATTGCTTTCTCTTATCCTTTGGATAGTTCTACAATAAGAAACAACCATAGCACTTTTAACAAGAATTTCAGCCAATATTGCAATGAAATAATTAGTTGATTAGGATCAGTCATTGTCTCATCAGTTCAATTTAGAATTTCTCTTTTTCAGTTCTTGTCAGAGGCTGGCAGTTCTTGCTTATATATATGGAGAAGGCAGGTTTTATTATCATTCCTGTTGACTTTGATGATCAAGGTGAATTTTAAAAAATATTTTACTCAATTACAATTTGTGTAGTAGAATGATGCACATATATAGACATTCAGGTTTAATCAAGAAAAATCTTTATATTGACAAATTGTAACAAAGTCTAAGACATATGTTTGTATTTGTCTATTCACTGAGAATACCTGTTTGAATTTCATTATTTTTATAAAGTCTCACGATGTTTCCAACAGTAAAAATACAAATCTACTTAATTTTAATTGTAACACAAAAAGACTATAAGACAACTCACTTATCTTGAAAGGAATATAGTTTTCAAGGTATTTTGAAATGCTAAAAGTAGTAATATACTTAACCAACTTACTTAGTTTATATTGTGTTGTATTTGCAAAAGGATCTAAATTGATAATTAGTCAAAAAACTCTTTGACTCTCAAAGGGTGTCTATATGAATAAGAAATAAAGTTTCTATAGTTGAAAATCCTGACTGGAGAGCCGAGTGTCTCCTTCCTTATGTATTCTTAAACATTTACATTGAAATTCTATTTACTATATTTGCAAACCATGTTATCTTTACAAAAAATTTACACACTAGCACATCTAACTATAAATGATGAACTTTTGTATTTCCACAGTAGTTATCATTATTTAATTAGTACCTATTCTGATCCAAGTATTATGCTAAGCACTTATATGAAGCATTCCTAACTCATAATTAACTTTACAAAGTCATCATTAATTGCCCTTTACAAGTGAAAAACCTGAGCCAGAGGAAGGAAAAATAACTTTCCCAATCTCGTACAAAAATAATCATCAATTTTTTTTTCAATTGCAGTCTGACTTCAAAGTTCATGGCAAGTTGAATAAAAGTGACTGTTATACCTATTAGTACTTGCCATGTGAGAACTGGTATTATAGTATAATTGAACATGGATTTTATTTATCCTATTGGACTATGAAGTCCTAGAAAGCTATAAGCAAATTTCTTTGCATTCATAAGAATTATTCATATGAACTGTAGTAATATTGTTAAATGAAGATTCTGATTAGGTTTGAAGCTAGTCTTGATAATCTGTACTTCCAATAAGCTTCTATTTGACATACACCCTTCTTGTCCCAGGAAGACATTTTGAGTTAAAAAGGCTTGCAGATTTAGTAACACATATTTTTGCATAAATATTCACATAATGTTTTTGAATACAAAACTTTATGAATTTGTAAGTGAATAAATAGCTTTCTCAAAATAAATTTCCTATATGTCTATCAGTGTGTACGAAACTTTTCATGGGCAACTGACTACAAATACTCTTCATCTTGGAAATGTAGGAAGTTACCAGTATACTCCCTCAGAATATTTGCAAAATGCCTAGGTATCTTCTGAAACAGAATCTTTGCCAAATGTAAATACAGTTCCACAAGACAGCCCTCTGAGTCTTTGGTCACAACTTCCTGAGCTCCAAATGTTATTCTCCTCTGTGCTCACCATTTTCTGTAGACTCACTAACTCTAATAAGTACTACCTAAACATCACCTACAGCCACACTGCCCTAGTGTCCAATCTCAGCAAATCTCCTCAGGCCTGATTAGCACTTGAGTGGGACACTGCCTGGGAATACCAGGTGCTATAGGCTTGGGAGAAGGACTCAGTAGCCCACTCTCAAAATAATTAGCCACTAAAAACCCTGTGAATATCAGATAAGTACTGACAATAGTGTTAGGCATGGCACAGTGTTGGGTACTATTTCGTCTGCTGTACATAGGGTCACTATGAGTCAGACCAGATTTGATTGTACCTATCTACAACAAAGCATTGCTATCATGCACATACTACATTAATTCATTTGTTTTTCAGTGGCCATTCATTAAGTACTCATTATGTGCCAGTTTTTATGACTATACTATACTGAATAGAACATTTCATTGCATTTATTTGATCGTGAATCTTGTCTAGATTTTAGGCCTATTGAAGACAAAGACCAAGACAAACACTCTTTGCAACAGTAGTAGTATAAGAATGCGTTGAACACAAAAATTCATGCTTACTAAATAATGTTTGAGTTAAATCTTAGAAAGTTGGATATCTCAAGTATGACCTAATTATTATATAAAAGCTTTTAAAATTAATACATTTTTAACTGATATATGATTATTGTATATATTTATATACACACTTATATACAATTAAATAATATACTATGAGGTATATGCTCATGTGGTATTTTGATTAAAATCTTAGCCAATAGATGAGATCTCTTCACATTTAATGACATTTGCACTCATTTGGCCTTCAACAACATGCTTTCCTAATTATTCTATTTTTCCCAGTTTCTGTTTACCTCTTTTGCAACCAATCATTTAAGGTATCTTATGATATTTTTTCTCACCTTTGTAGAGCTCCTATGAATTTCTTTCTTTCTTTTTTTTTTTTTGGCAATACTGGGGGTTGGACCCAGTGCCTCGCCCTTGCATGCTCTGCAAGTGCTGGACCACTGAGCTGCACCTCCAGCCCATTTTTTTACTTTTTGAGACAGGGTCTCGCTAAATTACGCAGACTGCCTCTGGTCTCGAACTTGCGATCCTCCCGCCTCCCCCTCCCGAGCCACTGGGATTACAGGCATGAGCCACCGCACCCGGCTGAGCTCCTATGAATTTCTTATAATCTATTTAAGAACTATGCAAGATCAATCAAGAATCTTTCAGTTTATTGAGAAGACTGATATCTATTCAATGAGAGAGCATAGATCATATCCCTTCAGATTAAACTATAGTTGTTCTTTCCATTAGCTTGTGCCGGTCACCTACAGAGTGACCACAATAGGATGACCCAGATATCAGATGATAGGATCTGATTACTTGAGTACCTCAGAATACATGCAAATTTGGTAGGAATCAAAAAGAGAATAAAAATCATCACATCAAGATGTTGTGATCACTGGGCGTGATGGCGCATGCCTGTAATCCCAGGGACTTGGGCAGCGGAGGCAGGAGGATCACGAGTTTGAGACCAGAAGCAGTCTACATAATTTAGTGAAACTCTGTCTCAAAACAACAATAAAAAACAAAGAAAGAAAGAAAGAAAGAAAGAAAGAAAGAAAGACAGACAGACAGAAAGAAAGGAATAAAGAAAGAAAAAAAGAAAAAAGAAAGGTAAAACAAATGGGCTGAGGATACAGCTCAGTGGTCCAGCACTTGCAAAGCATGCAAGAGCGAGGCCCTGGGTTCAAGCCCCAGTACCAAAAAAATTAAATAAATAAATAAATAAATAAAAATTAAAAAAAGATATTGTGATATTTAATGCAAACATGTACTTTATATTTTCCTTTGGCTTAGGTTCTGTGATTTCCTTGGATTCCTCATTCTGCCATTACAGTAATCTTAGACTTAATTATATTTCTATCCTAATAATAATAAGAATTTTATACAAATGATAATTTTTCCACGCAACTCCCATAACAGATGTTTTCTTTAGTCCTTGCCTGGGCTGGTGTCAATGATCTCAAATGACAGACAGTGGCTTGTCAAATTCTATCAATGACCCAGAAACAAGCAACTTAAAACTGTATGAAGATTTTGTGATTTAAAAATATAGGGATCTTAAGACCAACCCCAAAAAGTATTCCATGTGGAAGTAGATATGTTCTATCTATTTTAAGTCAACATGAGCTACACTTCTTATTCTTGACCTTCACAGAGCTTCTGGTCCTTAGGAGTCCAGTGCAATTATGTGTTAGGGTCATGATGTGACAGTGTGTTGATTAACTTCTCACAGAATTTATGGTATTTCCAAAGTGGAGACCATTTTCCAGTTGGGAAAACTGAAGTGCTGAGTGGTTAATGAATCTCCCTAATCAATGTAGTAAATTACTAGTAAATTCAGCAGCAGGACTGAGCACTGAATACTCCACGTGCACCTCTTTGTGCATCACAGTATCTCACTTTCATTATAAATCACAACTGTGAAATTTCAAATGAATAAAGTCAAATGGCATCTAATAAAGAAAGGTAGAGTTTTTGGCCAATATTTTTCTTAGCCTGTAGGCTTTAAAGAGTCACTGAGTTGATGGCTTAATCTATTAAGGAATTAGTTTCTTTGGAAGAGAAATGAAAAGGAAAATAATGAAATTATGTTTCTCTTGGGTGCATGTTTATAGAGATTTATCTATTAGGAGTTCTTTGACTGAAAATAATAGGATGTACTACCACAAGTGACTTACATATAAAGTAATTTATTATTTTAAATAGTTCTTTTGGTGGTATATGGCTTTTCCAGAACTGGTTACAGCAACATAGAAGCTTAATCAATAGGCAGTGTCTATTGTTACATTCAGCCACTCTAAATGTTGCCATGATTACTCTTTCATTATTATAGTATGTTTACTCCATAAGACATATGATACATGGCCACATCCAGGGAAGATGAAGACAGACAAGTTTTTAGGAAAATAGCTCATAAAATGTTGTTATTTGAGTTTTTATATAAAATCTAATCCAATTGAAATATTCCTGGTTCATTTTCATCCAACATGGATGATGATGATGATGATGATGATGATGATGATGATGATGATGATGATATTATCTTCTTTGTAAAAATACTTACATATAAAAAAGTGCTCTGATTTTTATCAAAAAATAAATTTTACTTTGTAAATTTATTGTACACATTAAAGTAATGCATATCTATGAAAACAAATCTCTTTGATGTGATGACAACAGTTTCAGATTATTTGTATGTGCATTAAGATGCACCATAGTACATTTTATTTTGCTAAGTACAACACAATTAGAAAGAGTCTTAAATTTTATTAAAAGTTGGTTAACATTACCTTTTATTTTTTAGGATTCAAATATTACCTAGTTTTCTTTCAAGTACAGTTTTTCTTTTTGTTTTTGAATGACAATGTTTCTGATTCCAAATATAAATAGATTATTACTTTTAATTAATAACTGCACAGGTAGATCCTCTTTCATATAACTCTCTCTTTTGGAGATCATACTAAAATGTGTAGAAGTAATAAGGAAATCATTTACTATTTCTCAGTTTTAATGACATTAAGAAACCTATGTCAAAGGAAAAAATAAGCAATCTAATAATTCTCCAAATATCTCCATACATACTCAAATAGTTTGTGAGACTTGCAAATTTTTCTTTCCAGCCATTTGGAATGATGAGTAAATAACCTATTCTGGTATTTTCTATCTAGCATAGATTTATTTAGTAAAAAATAACTTGAAAAGTTTATAGTGTGCGGCCTCCTGCTTTGAGTGAGAGGAAATAAGCAAATTCATCCTGCACACAAAATTCAAATATAAAACCTAGACAGATAGCATGGAGTAGCTACTTGAAGACTCAAAGACAAAACATCAGGTTGATCAAAACAATAGAATTCAAATTATTACCAAACTAACCATGAATTTACAAATTTTCCCCCATATCTCCTAGCCTTCACTCAAGTCAGCTCAAAGCCAATCAGTGTGCAATTGCATTCACAAAGAAAGTTCCAGAACTCCTCTAGATAGGTGAGTGAGACAGGGATCTCCAAATGCTAGAACCTCAGGGAATTCCTTTCTTCTTTGCCTTTTGTTTATTCTCCCATACTCTGGTCCTCAGGCAATACCATGGTGCCAACACTACAGACATGATGGGAAATCATGAAGACCAAATTTATAGAAGGAGGTATCCTTTCTCTTCAGTGGAGCTGTTCTTCCAAGAGAGATAGTCTAACTCTACTCATTTTTTCTCTCTCCTTCTCCCTCCTCCCTCCTCTAGCCACCTTCTTGCCCCATTCCCTTTAATCATCTAACTGCTTAGATTAAGACACAAAATTTGCTTATGAACTCTTGGTACAACCTCACTAAATGCACATGTGAATGTTTGATCCTAATGTGTCATCCAATGAATCTAAGAAGTGAGCTAATGGATAATACTTCAGTCCAGGTCCAAGGCTGGGCACTGGGTGAAAGACAACAATACCACTGCAAAGGCTATAAGAGTTTAACAGGTATTGAAACATTGGCACACAGAGAAGACAGGCTGGAACTTGTGGTCAAATCTAACCAGAACAATTGCTGAGCAAAATAAAAGTATCAAAATTCTTCATAGGATTTAGTGATGCCTCAATTTTTATAGTAATAAAAAGAATAAAATAATTAATGCATGCACAAACTTAGTTAAAACTAACAGGCATTATACTGGGTAAACAAAACCTGTCCCCAAAAGTTATCATAGCAAAGGCCAAAAACTCTATTATTCTATTTATATATGATATCTAAAAAGAAAATCTTAGTGATAGAAAACAGATGGGTGGTTGTCTGGCTTAGAGGTGGGAAAGCATGTGGCTATATACAGATAGCATGAGGGAGTGTTTTGGGCTAATAGAACTATTCTGTATTCTGATTGTGGAAATGAAGTGATGATTATATGAATCTATAACTTGTTCCCCTGTTTGTCAGCCTGTCATTCTGCCAGGTCTTACATGTTGCTGTGATGCTGAAAGCTATGCCACTGGTATTTCAGATACCAGAAGGGCCTCCCATAATGGACAGGTTTCAGCTGAGTTTCCAGATTAATAAAGACTAGGTATAATGCACTGACAGCCCACTCCCAAAACAATTGTTGCTGTTATGTGCCCTGGAGTCAGTTCCAACTCATAGTAACCCTATGTACAAAAGAACAAAACACTGCCTGACACTGTGCCATTCAATGGCTGATTGTTTTCTGGACTGTTTTGGGAATAGACTGCCAGTTTCTTCTCCCATTTTTTGTTTTGCTGGGGATTGAACCCAGGGGCTCACAGTGCACAGAGAAGCACTGTACCAACTGAGATAAAGCCCAGCCCTCAAAACAATTAGCTATTGAAAACTCTATAAATAGCAGAGAAGAAATGTCAAATGTAGTGCCAGAAAATGAGTACCCCAGGCTGGAAGACATTTGAGAAATGACTAGGAAAGAGTTGACTTCTCAAAGTAGAGTTGACTTTAATGACAAGAACAGAGTAAAGCACCTGAGACTTCCTTTTGCTGAAGAGGCAGGACTCAAAATGAAAAGAAACACATTGGTTGCAACAATGGTCTCAACCATAAAAAGATTGTGTGCATGGCACAATGTTGAGTAATATTTCATTCTGCTGTGCTTAGGGTGGCTATGAGTTGGCACCATCTCAACGGCACATAACAACAACATATATTGTTAAAGTTCATAGAAATAAAACAAAATAAAAAATATATAGAGCCACAAAACATCAAGAACTATATGATTAAATATAATCACATATCCATATATATAGAATAATCACATATGTATATATACACACTATTTACAAGTTTCCAGAAATAAAGTTTTTCTAAAGATACATAATTATAATATGTAAAGTAATAGTCTCTTTGTAACAAGACATTAGAGATGCAAACATTTGTCATAGCAGAAATTTTTTTATGTCCTTTGACTAACAGTAGGTACAATTACAGATCATCTGCATTTCTTGTCATGCTTATATAAGTTGTAAGTGTTGCAAGTTAAGATGAGAACTCTAGTTTTGCATCCTGGCTATCAAACTGAGATGCCTCTTTGCCATCAAGCAGCAATAGGAACCAGTCATTGACTAGCTTGCCTTTTAGCTTGCTTTCTGCTTTAAATTTAAGTTGAGCTTCTTGCTGCTGCTCTTAATTCTTCATGAGATATTTAAACTGGCAACATTTGATATATTGTTTCTCTATATGCAGGTGATTTATTACAGTTGTTTGCATACTCAGAATTTTCCTCTGATCATTTTTCAGAGCTATTTTTA
The DNA here is from genome assembly GCA_007922755.1 of Pedetes capensis. Lineage (NCBI taxonomy): Eukaryota > Metazoa > Chordata > Mammalia > Rodentia > Pedetidae > Pedetes > Pedetes capensis. The sequence goes on from VMDO01018951.1 coordinate 36,179, forward strand.
AAACAGGATTTGTCTGTCAGTTGGAATAAAATTGAACTCCCATTGTACACCATGTCTCTTTAATGGCTTAAAGTTGTCAGCTGCTACTCTATATTTCACTGTATTCTTTGCCATTAGATTTTCACAAGTTTAGATTTCTTCACCTTTTCTCTATCAAAATAAAATAAGGACCTGAAAATATCTTTCATTCTCAACACTGAGAACATCAAAACACACATGATCAGTGTTTTTTGGTCATATAATCCTATTAATCAGTTTTAATAAACTTACATTTTATAACTGAAATTCTCCTTCAGCTTACTTTCATTCTTATTTGTATACTTTTATAGAAAACTATCTTGTGCACGATTTTCCATCACTAGATTTATCACTGCACAAATGCAATCTTAATATTATATCAAAACTTCCTGCAGACATTTGTGGCTGTGTAGATATACTTATCCTGAACCCTAATCCCCAACCCATATAATTTTTCTATCACAAAGTTGCTTATTATACACACTACTTTGTTGTACTTGTACAAAAATCATTAGATTAATACTTATGCTCTTTCTATGATATGTAGGAAATTTCCCTATGGATAGAGTCTAAGTGGTGTGTGTGTGTGTGTGTGTGTGTGTGTGTGTGTGTGTGTGTGTGTGTGTAGCTCATACTGCAGTGCAGGTAAATACTAGATATTCACTAACTTTGATTTATCTATAAGCATCTAGCTATTATTCAGTCCTGCTCCCATTCAGTGCTTACTTTGTTTTTCTCTTTTTAGTATCACAAATAATTTGGAAGCCTTAGGCAATTGTTGTTAGGTGCTGTCCAGTTGGTCCAAATCATAGCAACTCTCATAGGGTTTTCAATGGCTGAATTTTTCAGGGTTGCTTCAGGAATAGATTGTCACATCAATATTATTGGTTCTTTTCCTGTTGTTACATATTGTACTTAAAACTTGATTGTTCATGAGGCTATATATTTCTAAAGGTCTAATGTATGACAAAGAGCTGCATGAACTGAGCAAATGAACTGATATTTGACAGAGGCTGATCTACAGTGGTTGTTGTTGTTAGGTGCGGTCAAGTCCGTATCCGACTCATAGCGACCCTCTGTACAACAGGTGAAACACTATTGCCAGTGCTTCTCTGCTGTTCATAGGGTTTTCAATGGCAGATTGATTTTTGGGAGGGGGTTGCCAGGTCCTTCTCCCAAGCCTACAGTTTCTGGTGTTCCCAGGCGGTCTCCCATGCAGGTACTAACCAGGCCCGACCCTGCTTAGCTTCCGAGATCTGACGGGATCAGACGCCACAGGGCTACCGCTGCAGGCTTTCTACAGTGGTAACACCCATTAAATATGATGTGATTATAATTCCAATCAGAAACTTTTTGGTATGCTGCCTAATCATGGTTCTAAGCTTCATGACACTCTGAACATGAGCCATATCCCATATCCACTCTGAAAATGGTCTTGTTCCTGCACATCTTTCCCTGAACTCCTAAATAAGAAAAAATATTCTAATTTTTTCTCCTCAATCAATACTTTCTTGTATTCAGACCACCATATATTAATCATGGTAGTGTTTCTAATCCTGCCTCAGAGATTCCAAAGACTCCTGGGTTGTTGTGGACCACAAGGGGCCCAGTTTTCTCATGAGAGATAGTTTTTTATGTCCCCTCTCTTTAAATCTGGACAGGTTCTATAAAAGTTTTGAAAAATATGGTAGAAGCAACATTCTGCCAGGTTTGAGGCTGACAATTCAAGACTATCAATTTCTATTTCCTGTCTTTTTGAGTACTTACTCTTAGACTCCATCTACTATGCTTTAAGGAGGCCCAAGAAGAGTCACAAATGCAGATATCCATATGGATGGGAGCTAAAATGCCTGGATTATTGCTCTCATTGAGCTCTCAGAGAACACCGCTATGTCAGCCATGTGAGACAGGCTGTTGGGAAAGTGAACTACCCTTTTCCATTCTGATTTCCCAGTTGACACACTGGAGAAAGGAGAGGTGAAATTTTCCCGTTATACCCTACCTACACAGCAAATACGTCTACAGTATACTACTCTGGCATCCAATCTCATCAGATCTAGGAAGCTAAGCAGAGTCAGGCCTGTTTAGCACTTAGATGGGAGACTGCCTGGGAATACCGGGTAGTATCTGCTTGGGGGAAGGACTCAGCAGCCCGATCTTGAAATAGTCTGTCACTGAAAACTCTATGAATAGCAGAGAACCACCAAGAATAGTGCCAGGCACAGCACAGTGTCAGGTAGTGTTTCATTGTGTTGTACAGAGTTGCTATGAGTTGGACTTAACGGCACCTAACAACAACAACAACAATAAACATTGAAATAGGCAGCAAGATAAAATTTAGTGGCTGGTACATTATGCAGCAAAAGTTAAATGAAGCCTCACAAATCACTGGGATTACAGGTATATGGTACCAGGCCTGGCTCTCACTTAAGGTTCAAGATGTACATTTGGGCATGGCTTACTGGCAGCTACACTGTCCCACAGGCACGTATGCTCACTTTTCCCTAGACTACATCATATCGCTGTGTTATGTGATACATGAATCTTAACCTTCTGTATTTCCAAACCTAGGTATACCCTCTGAAAAGCTCTCCTAGGAATTTCTCCACCATTTAGCTCATTTACAAACAAAGATCCAAGCAGTTAATTTTAGGTATTTCCTAGATAAAGTAATTAGCTCTACTTTGCTCCTAAGACTCTCTCTACATATATGGGCTAAAACCCATGTGGATTTCATTTTTGTTTTAAATTCCATGCAAAAAAATAGCACATTGTATATTGTTTAGGGTGCCATAGAATCAAGTTGACTCTTCAAGAATTTTTAAATTCTGACTCTGTCTTGAACATGGACTTATTTCAAATTATGCATTTCTTATCTTTTGACAATCAAGTTAGAGATCTTCTTCTTTGATTCTCTTTCTCCATGTTTAGTCTGTAGAGACACTCTTCCCTAATCTCACTATTATAAAATCATCTTTTATTCCAGTGCCTATTTGGCAGAGCCACTCTAATAATAAGTAAATATAATCATCCATTTTATCATAAATTAAAAGAAAAATGGACACCAGTGTTTAACAATTTCACCACAAAATTTTTATTACTATTTCTTTGACTATTACAGGTGTCATTTTAGAGATTTGAAGCTACATATTCAAATAATTTACTGTATATAAATTAGAACTTTCTAACAATGAATACTAATGTTTGGTTTTTTATTTTTGTGATAGTGGAGTGCTGAACCCAGGACCTTGCACATACTTGGTAAGTGCTCTACCACTGAACTATAGACCCACCCCCTTTTATTTTTTATTTATCTTGAGATAAGGTCTCTCTAAATTACACAAGCTGCCTCTGGCCTCCAACTTGAGATCCTTTGCCTAGGCCTCTTGAGTCACTGAGATTCCAGGTATGTGCCATTGCAACTGGCTGAATACTAATGTCTTTATGGGGTTTTGTTTTATATGATTTAAACTCCTCTTCATCTTACCTGTCTTTAAAGTATGTTTTTCGGGAACATACTGTACTTCAGTATGAGCAAATAGTAAAAGGCAAACAGGAATTAGAGTGAGGCTTAAAGGATGAGGTGTATGTCAGAAAGCAAAAGCCTGATTTTAGTGTAGACATAGCCAGAGGGGTAACTATCTTTTGTGTCTCTAATATATTGAAACATCATGTAATAGCCTATGAAAATACACCAGAGTTAGGAAGAGATCCAACAAACTGTTCTTTTGCTCTAATTATCCTCAAAGAATACTCACAAAAATACTGGATATATACATTGCAAAAGATTAGTCTAAGAATTTGAAATTCCAAACCCTGGGTACCTTTACCTTTATCTATTAAAAGTAGGGTTAATATATAAGTTATATGTAAGAGGACTTTGAACATACAATGCAGCCAAATGGCAAAGGTAGATCACAGATTTGTTTCTAAGCTATTTAGCAACTGTTGTGAAGGGATTTAGGCTCTGTCACTTCTGTACACTTTGTTTTATATTAATCATTATATAACACCTATTTCTTCCAATGAACTTAAACCCTATGAGATCAGAAGTTGCCTTTCATATCTATATCTATATATCTATATATCTATATAGATAGTATGTTGTTCTTGTTGTTGTTAGGTGTTGTTGAGTTGGGTCCAACTCATAATGACTGTAGGTACATAAAACAAAACATTTTCAGACACTCTGCCATGCCTGGCACTATGTCAGTGGTTCTCTGCTATTCATAGGGTTTTCAATAGCAGATTGTTTCAGAATTGTATCAGGAGTGGGTTGCAAGGTCCTTCTCTCTATATATATATATTTATGTATGTGTGTGTGCGTGTATGTATGTGTGTATATATATACATGTATATACATGTGTATATACATGTATACACATGTATATACATGTATATATATACACACATACATACACGCACACACATACGTGTGTGAAATTATCTCTTTAAAGTATTGAAATGTAAAGATGTCACATATATACTCATAATGACAACTCATAATGACTCTAGGTACACAAAACAAAACATTCTCAGACACTCTGCCATGCCTGGCACTATGTCAGTGGTTCTCTGCTATTCATAGGGTTTTCAATAGCAGATTGTTTCAGAATTGTATCAGGAGTGGGTTGCAAGGTCCTTCTTTCTCTCTCTATATATATGTGTATATATATATATATATATATATATATATATATACAT
>VMDO01018952.1:0-40899 GCA_007922755.1 Pedetes capensis
AATACTATTCTTACATAACTACCCTTGGATTGACTACTCAAACTATTTGTTTTAGTTACTTAATTTATAGAGAATAGCATTGAAAATAACAATAATGAATTAAAAATAGTAAAATTATTCAGTATTTCCAAGACCTACAAAAACATTAAATATAAGACATTCTATGTGATTTATAGCTACATTCAAACTTCTGGTTTCTATGGTTACTAGCTCACCACAGTGAAGACATGATAACTTTACTAACAATAGTAACCAACTTTTATTATTGTTTAGCATGTGCTGGACATTATCTTTTGTTTTCTCATGTAATAGTCTCAATATCACTATGAAATTGTCATATGAATTATCACCAATTTGCAGATTAGGAAAGAGAGGCACAGAGAGATTAAATAACTTCCTCAAAGTTGTGGAGCTAAGAAGTATGTGAGCTATGACTCAGTGCCCAGTTTTGGCCCTGATTTATTAGACTGGCATATTTATGCATATACAACCATTGAATGATGTATTGTGTATAAGTGTTTGGAAATACTTGTAATAAATAATAAAAATATTTTGTCATAAAAATATTTTCATTGCAAATAGGTTAGAAAATGGGAAACATGAACCAGAATTAACTGTCTAAGAAACCTGTGGAATGAAAGAGGCTTTCTACTGCCAGAAGGGATTTCACAAGGGTCTGTGCATACTAGAATAGGCATCATTATGTTAATCCAGCATCATGTAGTCACAATATACTAAGCATTAGTTAGGTAAACAAAACACTATTTCACGATAGGAAATAAATGTAGGTTTTAGAATTTCAAACCTCAAGGTAAAAAGCACTCTTTATTCAATCAATAAGCTGCAGTGACCTAGAGACATCTCATATCCCAGTTCAACTTTTGTTTTCATCCTTCAGGAAATAACCACAAAAATAGGACAAATTACACTGGTATGGGAGCACAACAGAATATCATACATTGATGAGAATTTGCTTCATAGTTATATTAACTACAGAGATATATTAAGAGTAAATGATATCTATAAAATGATTTAAGGTAGCTATTTTTAGATCCTGTACATTTCAATCATTCTCAAACAAAATGATGTATTTATTATCATTGGTTAATCAGAATGTTTGGGAAGGATGGGCATTTCTGAATTGGAAAGCATCCTTAACCCCCTAAAACCTTAAAACTACACTAAATGTACTTTAATTTATTTTCTTTAAGATGACAATTCAATGTTACCAGCCTGATGGCATTGTCATTTCTACAAGAAATGATCTAGATACATACCAGCCATTAAATATGTTTTTATTATAAATAAATTGGTAACATTTATTTGCCATACAGTTCAAAATATGATTCAGAATGGCTATAAATTCTAATTTTCAGTAATTTTAAGTATTATAATCATATTTTAGCTATTAACTTCTATATATCTCCAGGTTATCTGTACAACAGAGACAACCATGTCTATCTCTGGTTACAGAGATTAACAGAAGAACATTTATAAAGCAGCTTGCAAGGTACTGTTATCTGTCACATAATAGATGTTTAATAAATGTACTGGTTTCTTCTTCATTAATCAAATTCAAAACAAGCATATGATATTAAACAAAAAGACGGTATTAATGTGTTTAAATTTCCATAAAGATGACTATTAATTTTTTAACCACTAACAAAATATTTGTAAATTAACATTTTGAAAGCATCCAATTCAATGTTAGCAGTTTCTTCTTTCGGTGATCTGTCTGCTTTGCCACATCCTATCATGTAACATCAATTCTTTTTAAGGCAGTGTGGTCTGATCAAAAGATGCATTCCATGACATTTTTTTTTCTTGCATCTTTACTGGAAAACATTAGAAAAAACCACTGTGATGGGAGTGGGCCAGAAGCATTTTTATACCCAAACACTAATTAAGAGACACAATACATTTAGAACTATTTTCCTTGCAATTTTACCATTTCGTTTGGTTGATATAGAGCTAAATTTTCCAAAAGCTAAAATCTCATTTGGTCTTGCCATAGGCAGCAGTGATCTGACTCTGACTTTAAAACAAATGAATTTAGAATTTAATCAACGTTTTGATCAAGCAGAGGAAGTGACATGGTGATGATCAAGTTGCTTTCCAAGGAATCTTAAGCAACACCTTCTTCTCATTCGAACTTCAGCTTTAGGAATCATCTCTACTTAGTAAATGGGAAGTTTTGGAACACATTCCTCCAACTTCCATGGGGAAGAGGGAATTCCCATGTGCCTTTTGTAATTTTCATTGGCTGGATATATTTTTCACATAATGTCATTAAATGAATTTACCTGTTACAAAAAATAAAAATTGAAAAATAATCAATCCAGTTCCTACTGCCAAGATGTTACTGTGTTATCTTAAAGCAAGTTTAATTCTCATGTACAGAGAAACAAGGTAGGATGGAGCTACGAAAACACTTAAATCCTCATTACCAAATATCTCCTCTTCACCCAGGGAGCCCCCAGCCTACCTATTATTGTCCCACCTGTACTTTCTGCAGAACGTTGAAAAGAAAAGGTTCAAAGAGCAAGACTTTCAAGCTGCCCTTTCCATGTCAAACACTTTCAACTCCTGATTTCAAAGTGCCACTCTGTGGCTGTTCAAAGGCCTGTGGACTCGTAGGGGGTGAGATTGGAGTTAAAGGTTGAACTACAAAGCTCCTTGCATTCACAGTAATATCCAGCTTGGTAATACAAATGGTAATACAGACCCAAGGACCTATCAATAAAACTGCCAATATATGAAAGGAGGAACAGAAACATTCTAAATGGTCTTTTTAATTAATTTATTTATTTTTTCAACATGGCTCACACAGTCATCAGTTCAGTTGAAAAAGCCTAATTGGTATTTTGAAGTACTACTTTTCTCTGTGTTCGCATTATATCTAGGTGGACTGCAGAAACCATTGAGAGAAAAAATAAGAAAAAAGAAAGGTAGCAAAAAAGAAAGAAAAAGAAAAACACCCATGCACCCCAAAGAAGTTAGATAAGAATAGCTAAAGAAGTCCCTTCCAACATCTGAAAAAAACAAAACAAAAAAAACAAAAAAAATAAAATAAAAGGAAAAGAAAGAAATCCTGCCCTACTCTAGTTGAGTATTCATCCTCTTCGCCTTCACTCTCTCTATCCTTTTTATCTGCCTGCCCACAAGATTTGGAGCACCATTAATTGGTCCTCAGGGAGGCTAACAGGCCTCTGCTTTTATGACTCCGTTCTTTGTATTGTACACATGTGGGCATTTCTCAGTAGATAAACAAAAGAAAAATGTGTGGAAGGGGGCTACAATTGCACAGGTATAAACACTGAATTGGCCATTGTCTTGATTTACTGTTAATGTTTCAATTTACATGAATAATTCTCATGCCCCTCCACTGATGCTCTCCCCGTTCTGCTTAAGCTAATGTACTTTTTCTCATTGCTACAGAGCCATCATCTTAGGAATTCTATTTCCTATTTGAAATCAAATATTCTAACTCCTTCTTGGTCCCCTCCTCTTATCTCCCCATCCTTTGCAACAAATGAAAGAGGTGGTCTTAGGGGAAGATAAAAAGAATAGTTGATCATAAGAACTAACCTGGAGCCAATACGTTGGCCTTTCGTCCCTTCAGCACTTTCTAAACCCTAAGCACCTGCAGCTAATTCTGACTTCCAGCCTAGTGGTAGATATTATGAGCTGCAGACTCGAGCAGCACTTTGCTTGCATCATGAAATGCTACCTTATACAGAAGAAATTGACCTCTCTTATGTAATATGTCATTCCTTTTAATATAGGTAATCAGAGTTTATTATGGTACTTATAGCATGTTATTTCCATATGAGGATTTACATTGTTTAAATACAATGAACATTTCAATTTGAAATCATCATGACATAAAATCAAAGCTTAAATTGAGCATACTTACACATAAAACAGAATCTTGCCTCTTGGATTCTAAATCAAACCCAGAGTAGACAATGGTAGGGGCTTAGTGGATATTACATAATCAAGCTAAAACATTTAAATCTAGTAAATCCTAGACTTGCAAAATATTTTGGAAAGTATACAATTTCCAAAATAAAATTTGAAGTAACTTAATTCCTAAGATTTTAGTCTATTGCACTATAATCTGTGTTTACAAATGCCATTGTAAAGTCTCCTTCTTATCTGTCTCCATTGGTCTCTAGGAAATAGACCCTGTGGAATAAATTTTCATGCTCACATTTTATTGATGGAGACAAGCCAGAGAAAGTGCAGTGTGTGTAAATAGAAGTGAGAAAACAATGGGAGGTGAGAGACGTAACACAGAAGGTTACTACAGGGCAAGCCATAGGTTCTCCATAAATTCAGCTAAGTGCTGAGTACTTGGGATGCCTTCATGGAGGCAGTGTGACACTAGTACATCCTGGAACATATTTCACAGAAGAAGAAAGGTCAAGTAGTTCACCTTCTGGCTCCTTGCCATCACCTCTTTTTGGTTGATATGTAACTATGAATCCTTAACTTTGCTGTTTATAGAAAGTGGATGTCAAAGACTTGCAGGTATCGGTTAGAATTCCTAGAACTTTCACCAAACCAGTCTTGTCTCAATGCAGACATGGAAGACTCTCCATGACAATTAGTGCCACATCAGAAGCATCCTTATTTGTCTCCAGGTGTCTGGCCACTCAAAGAGCAGGGATTTCTAGGCTGTTACAGGAGGAAGCTGTAAAGTTTCTTATGACCTATCCATGGAAATTACATGGATTAATTTCATTGTATTCCAGTGGTCAAAATGATCTGCAGTACTAGACCATATCCAAGGAGACATGACTAACTAAAAAACCTAAACATGAGGATGTACAGTTTATTGAAAAACTTAATTTCCAGAGCCTGTACTTTCACTGAAAGTTCTCTATCTAGGTGCACAGAAGATAACCTAGTCTGAACAGATCTCAAAGGTCTCATCACTTTCCTAGAATCCTTTGGATATCTTTTATGTTTGTTGTATAAAAGCAATATATACATACTCACACACACAAATTAAGAAATGTTATCTATGCATTACTTTTTGATGTTGAATTGAATTAGAATGGTAACCACTTTGAACACTTCTTGTAATTGCGGAAGTCAAATGTAACTCATATTCACCATTTGTTATTGGTATATCTTGAGTATTACAATTTTAATATCTAATAGAGCATACAATTTTAGCACCTTCTACATAAATATATTATATAGAAAGATGATTATTAGAATAATATAATGTCCGCAAAAGTCTATGTATAATATCACTTATGAAATTTTTTCTTGTAGTATAAGAGTCTATTTTATTTTGGAGTTTCATATCCATTACCTGAATGAATCTTTACAAGCATCAAAAAAAAAAAAAGACATTATTTGTAACTGGGGAAAACCTCAGAAAACTGAAGTAATTTTCTCCAAATAAATTAATTTGTCTGCAAAGATTTAGTGCTGGATATTGCCCTTCATCCTGATTAATTTCAAGTATCACATCTTTTCACTGTATCACATGGTCTTTTGTAATCCCAACAACATAAGTATACACAGGAGGATCAATCCTGCGTCACATATAGGTTGAGTTTACATGTGGAATTTTAACTTCTATCTTTCTGTGAAATAAATGACTCTTGTACCTAGGAAAATAAGAGCATGGTAAATGCATATTTTTTACTTCCTCAAGTAATCTATGACAAATATTATTAGATCAATTTTATGTACTGGGCATATTTTTACCCCCCCCAGCTAGATTTTGAATTCTTGTAAGATAGAAACTGCAATTCCTTTTGTTTTGTATTCAAACTTATATTTCCTTATCAATTTTCTACATGTAGTAGGTATTTGTCATTTTTTGCTGTCAAATTTATCTCTTCATCTGATTATTAAACAAAAAGGTACTCACTAATCATTTAATGTCATTGCATCTAGTTATGGAAAAATTATTATTCCGATTAACCATTTGCAAAGAAGCAATTCTCAGGTGGTTATAAATAGGGAAAGGTCCTGGGGAAAACTACAATTATAGGCAGCTGCAGGATAAATTACATGTAATTATCGTTGATTCCTGTAAATAATTCTTTCTGCAAATTTCCTTTCCAAAAGGATTTATTGCTTAGTAACAAAATATATTCTGAACTAAAGATACATATTTCTAAAGTTATGTAAGTAAAATTATAATCTATCAAAAAAGAAAATAGTGAAACAAGGAACAAGGAGTCAAAAAAGAGAATATTTTCATTTCTAGATTCATTTCTTACAAGTCACAGGAAGTGAAATTTTAGTTTATTATCAATGTGATACTATGTCTTTTTTCCCTTTAACCTGTCTGTACACTAAGTTGAAATGAAATAATTCATCCCTACCAGCGGGAGAGGGAGAGGGAAAGGGAGAGGGAGAGAGAGAGAGGAGGAGAATGAGAATAGAAAAATGCAATGAACTGTGTTCCACAGTAATTGTCAGCAAAACCTCATAATTCAATCTCAGTACATAATAAGCATGTAATGACAGGTGGCATCTGATGTGTCAAAAGATCCTGTTGAATATATTAATATGATTCACATTTTTGTTGTTTTGTTTAGAGGAGATGGCTGCTGGGCATTGAGCATTTCCTGTTCTATTAATAATTTTGCTGTTATTTTTTCATTACTATACATCTTACCCTATCAAATATGAGCTAACATATGCATTATTTGTAATATATAGTCTAACAAAATGATAAGAGTTGAGTTGATATATTATTCAAATCAGTCTTGCATAGTAATATGGTTTCTTTGATTTCAAAATGACAGAATTCAAAGAATAGTACACCCTGAATGGCTGCTTAAAAACTGAAAAAAAAGTCAGCATTTCTGAATTATAATATAAAATTAGAAGGATCAATTATGAGTTTCAACATTTTTCTTGTAAGGGGAGTTCATCTTCTTCTGAATTATAGTTTTGTTTTCCCATACACCACCTACTTCCTGTTTGTATGACTATTACATTAATCAAATCTGGAATAATTTGTATTGTTTGAGAAAAGCTGACATACATATCTTTGTTAGACATTCAACATTTCTAAATCACATAACTCTCTAGTGTGAGACAAGCTACATATTTTTCTTTAAAAATTTGAGCCATATTGATTGTTAAATTTTTTAACAAAACTACTTCTTAAGTCTTTGAGCCCATGATATCCATTCTTCTTTCTATATGCAATCAATATTAATTTAATTGTGCCTGGGAGAGAACACATAATTTCCAAATAGTATCCTTTTTGTTTTATGTGTAAAATCTTGCTGATAAAACCAAGAATATCAGCAAAATGTAGGGAGAAATATAATGAAACATACAGAGTCTTATATTCACCTTCCTATAAGACCTTTTATTGTGCTCTATATATCAGCGAACAATAATCTACTTCTTGTGATATTAAGCAAAAATAACATGGCTCTGATGCACTGTAGCACAATATTGTCTAATTTACATAAAAAGGTCTGCAGGGTTTTGCACATCAAGCTTTCCTACTGAAAATGTTTGTGGAAATAGGTCATTAAGTATATTTCTAATAGAGAGCAAATTGTTATGTTTAAACCAGATTTCGTATTAATAGTTGTGAATAAACACTAAGGTAGAAAGCATTTTAAATATAAGCAATACATGTTTTTACTATATAAGTGATACATTTCTTACACAAACACAGTGTTTATACAACCTAGTTAGCACAGGTATTTACCTAAAAAGGTGAAACATTTAACTTAGATTTCTGTAATCAGAGGTGATTCAAGATGTATCAGAATCTATAAATTGTCACATTCAGCATTAGACTAAAAGATACAAATGTAATTATTGAAAAAAAATGTATTCTCAATCTTTACCATATCTTATAACAGTACCTAACAACAACATATAATAAAATATATCTCTATCTATATTTATATCTATATCTATATCATTTCTTTTTAAAGCGCATGAATCTACCTAGTCTGGCTTCAATGTCAGTAAAAGTGAAAGAAACGTAAAACATCTATCCAATTATTTCAGTTAATATACAAGCATTAGGCATTCAAATTCCTAATTAAGAGACAACATGCCCTGTCAGGCATCTGCATGGGCTATTGAACATTGCCTAGATTGTTCCATAATTATCCCAGCTTAATAGATCTAAAAATGTAAGCATTGTGCATCCATTGAAGGAAAATGTGGCTTATCACGTAAGAAGGCACACAGAACATGGTCTGGTTCCATGTATTTGGCTGGAGGTTTTTATTGGAACATGGTTTAATTAAACCTTGAACAGAGAGCAACAGCAAGCCACCAGTGAAAGTTGTTCAAACATTCTTTATTGAATAAGAATCACAGCCTCTAGGCAGTCAGAGGTGTACATTTGTTGTAGGATTTGTACTTTTACATATTTTGCTCATTCCATCTCTTACGTATCCCAGAAGAGTAGTAAGCTGGGCTTAATTTTCCATATAAACTTTGGTAAGATATAAATGCAAGCAGCATTAAGCCGTTTGTTTTTATTCATTTTTAAATTGACACATAATTGTACAAATTTATACACATTTTTTAGTTTTATTCATTTTTAAGTTGACACATAATTGTACAAATTTATGGAGTAAGATATGATGTTTCATTACACGTTTACACTGTGTAATGATCAAATGAGGTACTGAACGTATCTATTACCTCAAACATGTATAAGTTCTTTGTGATAAAACATTCAAAATTCTTTCCTCTGGTCATTGTGGTTATTATACAATGCATTATTATTATTGACTTTAGTAATTCTCCTTTGTAATAGAATGCCAGAAATTATTCCTCATATCCAATACTTACTTTATATCCATGGATTAATCTCTATCCCCCTGCCCTTTACCTCTCCCATTCCCAGCCTCTAGTAACTACTATTCTACTCACAACTTCTCTACAATTAACTTTTTTAGCTTTCACCTATGAGTGAGGTTATATAGCATTCATCTTTCTGTGACAGGATTATCTGATGTAATATCCTGTAGATTCATCCATGTTGATACAAATGACAGGAATTCCATCTTTTATGGTCGGATAGAATCTACCACTTATACATACCGTATTTTCTTTATTCAAATATAATCTGAAGAAATTTCATGTCTCAGTTGAAATATAATCTATTTGAGCATGAAGGTACAAAAGGAATATTTTAACCATTAGTTGTTCATTCAAATATCTGAGCATAGGATGTGACTTACCCCTTTCAATTCAAAGATATTTGGATTAAATCGATGGGATGGCATGAAGAGCTTTATTACATTTCATTACCTAGTTTAAATGTCTAGTTTAGGATAATTGTGGGGAGGCACTATGGTGACCTGGTTGTGGGGATAGCTTCTGATGGGAGCACCTAACCCACTTTACCAGCAAATATGTAGACTCCAGGATGTGTTAGTATCACCTCTTCACTAGAGTGAATCAAGTGTATTGTGGGTGTCTTTCTATGTTTCTACATCAACAATAGAACTTCAGAGTAATGTGCCATTTAGAATACGATCATAGAGTATGAATGAAAACATTTAAACTAAACTTACAAAAGACTCCGAAATACTAAAAGGAAAATGCACAAGGACAGTAACATGCACCTAGATAATCAGGTTTAGGGGCAGTTAACATGCAGGACTGAAAGCATCCATGCTTTGACCAGAGGAGAAAAAAAAAAGAAAAAAGAATAAGAAAAAGAAAAAAAAAAGAGCTAGGAATGAGCTGCAAAAATCTCTTTTCAGAACTGAGAAATACTGGAGAAGAACTTTAAACAGCAGAAAATGGATTGTGCTATCACACTAGATTTAAAGCAGAAAATTCACCTACCAAGAAGTGGAACCAGTGGGGTTTCTTCTCAGAGGCTCCCACCCAAGGCAAGAACCCAGAGTGTGGGATGGACCACTGAGAGGAGCAGGGACATGAAGCTGTCACACACGAGGCAAACACTCCACCATAAAGGATCCGGGGCTGATTCACAGACTACACTGCTTCATCAGTGACAGTCAGCAGTGCTTTGTGTGCTTAGGATGAGATGGTTGGGCATGGACCAAGGTAAGAGGTGCAGCAGAATTTGCCCCATCCAGAAAATACCGATTCTCTTGCGGGTACTGGGGAGCCCTGTGAGACTGGACTGATAACAATCATATCCTGTGCTTTGAACAAGGGCTTTGGGCAAAGGCAGTCTTGTCCATAGGTGACAGCAAGTGGGCTTAGCAAAACAAAAGGATACCATTTCTTTCGCCATCCTCCCCAAAGCCTGGGGTGATCAAGGAGCCCCAGCCATAAGATACATGCCAGGAATTGAACAGTTCTTATTTAATTGAACAAAGTCCCAGGGCTAGCCATGGGCTACCCTTAGAAGAGGGCAGATACTGCACACAATACAGCTTCAGAGCAAACAGCAGCACCAAGAATCTCCTGGAATCCAGAGGCTGTGCTCTGGATCTGGAGCATTGCCTATCTAACTACAGAATCCCTGAGGCAAGCCATAAGTGGCACTGAGAAACTGGGGGATAGTGAATGTCTTCCAGCAACTCAGAACTCCAAGGAGGCTCACCCTCTAGGGCACTGTGCAGTGGGCCTGGAAATAGTAAATTTGGGGAACAGTTCATGCCAGAGCAGGGAAGTAAGACTTAGATGCCCACATGAGGGCAGTGGTCATCACAATCACTTGTAATCACCCCAGAGAGAGCTTGAACCAGTGTATGAGCTTCAGCAGCCTGCAGCACCACAGGGAGTGGACACAGCATCAGTGATCCCAGCAGGAATGCTGACACTCTGGAGGACAGAGGGACCAGAACTGGATCATCTCATGAGTGTAAGAAGGATCTGGAAGACATGTACCCTCCCTGAGAATTGAGTGTCTATTGCAGTGGGCAGGCAGGAGTCATATGGAACTAAATGACTGTCACATGTTAAACTTGTGAGGCTCCATGGAGTCAGGTCTGACTCATAGAGACCCTGTGTATACCAGAACAAAACACTCCCTGACACTGTGCCATGCCTGACACTATGTCAGTGCTTCTCTGCTATTCATGCAGTGTTCAATTGCTGTTTAAGGATTGCTTCAGGAGTGGTCTGCTGCGTCCTTCTCCCATTTTTGTGGTGGTAGACATCCAACCCAGCATCTCAGAGAATGCAGAGCAGCATTCTACCAACTGAGTTAAACCCCAGCTGAATGTCTCATAGATTGGATTAGTATGAATTGAACTGTTGTTGAATTAGGCTTTTTTTCTTTTTTTTTTCTTTTCTTTTTTTTTTCTTTTTCCTCTCTGTATATCTATAGATCTCTGGCTGTCAATCTCGAGACTGTTACATTATTGATTTGTAGAATTGGTATTATCCTTTGGTCTTTTTTTAGCTTTCCCCCACACCACTTTGTCTTTCTCTCTACTTCCATAGATGGATACTTTTCTTCAACAACCTCACCGGAAAAAAAAATTCAACCATTATTTGGCTTATGATACACAACTAAATTAATACCTCCTAACTTTATTCCTCATAACCAAAATAGGACATCTTGCTTCCTTGTATTTGCTACAAACCTGGCAAGCTCATATGTGTGTGTATATATATACATATACACACATATATATATACATATATATATATACATGCATATACATATGTATATTAAATATAAGGAATAAGTAAAGTCAAAATTTTGCCATTTCTTTTATCACTCATACTCCATCATCCCTTTCTTTTTGCATGCTCCTCTTCCCCATCCCTATCTATTCCTGTTCTTCCTTCTATTCCCCACTTACCTATCAGACTTTCATCTTACTATTATCTATACCTATACTATATCTTATATTTATCTCTTAATCCTATTTGTAGCTATCCCCAACAATCACTTCATATAGGTATGTCCCTAACCAACACCAAGACTCAAACAAGATTAGCAAACATTACAAAGGCAAAATTGGACTACATTATCACTCTAGCAACAGAAAGCTTTCTACTGTCTGAGTTAAACTGGAATCTAAGATCCCAAGCGAAGACATGAAACCAATGGTAACCCCAAGCATATAAGGCAGTAATATCCATACCAAGTAATTGGAACAGCTCAACACAAAGCCATACCAAATGTGAAGAACCAGGTTTAAGAAGATGCCTCAAATCACCATATCCTTCAATAATTTATTTTAAAGAAATCCAAATAATAGAAATGCCAGAAAATAATGTAGAAGTACATTGAAAGGCCACAAAGACACCACAAACAGATGAAAGCAGTTGAAACACTGGAAAAAAAATGTGTGGAACTTAGGAGAAAAATATAGTAAAGAAATTGAGATCCTAAAGAGGAAACAAACAGAAATTCTGGCATTACAAAATACAGCCAACCAATTTAAAGTTTCGGTAGATTCTATGGTATACAGAATGAAGGAAGCAGAACATAGATTTTCTGATACTGAAGAAAAAGTTGAAGTTTTTCTATTGAGACAACAGGAAAGACAGAAAGATGAGGCAGTATGATCGAAATTTTCAAAAGGTCTTGGATAAGATTGTTGTTGTTAGGTGCTGTCGAGTCGGTATCCAACTCATAGTGACCCTCTGTACAACAGGGGAAACACTATTGTCAGTGCTTCTCTGCTGTTCATAGGGTTTTCAATGGCAGATTGATTTTTGGGAGGGGGTTGCCAGGTCCTTCTCCCAAGCCTAAAGCTTCTGGTGTTCCCAGGCGGTCTCCCATCCAGTTACTAACCAGGCCTGACCCTGCTTAGCTTCTGAGATCTGATGGGATCGGATGCCACAGGGCTACCACTGCAGGCTTGGATAAGATAGAGATAGAAAATTAATATATAGCATGTTCCCAAAGGAGCTGAAACTAACATTAGCGGTACAGGAAATCATTTTAAAGACATAATAGTTGAAAATTTCCCACACTCAATTGACAAAGTGTACAACTAAACCACAGAGGTATCCAGAACTTCAGATAGAATACAACCTCTCCAAGGTACATTATAGTAGGAATGCTAAATCTAGAGAACAAGATACTACGTTAAAGGCTGTGAGAGAAATACCAACTCACAAAGGCAAAAGTCAGAATAACAACTAACTTATCAACAATCCTAAAGGCAAGGAAAACATGGACAGACATTATTCAAGTCCTGAAAGAGAATAACTGCCAAGCAAGATTACTTTACCTAGCAAACTTATCTTTTAAAATAGACAGAAAGTTCAAGAGTTTCCATGACATTGACAAGTTTAAGCGATTTGTGTCCACCAATCCAGCATTGAGGAGTTTTTAAAAGAAATACTATATATGGAAGAAGAAAGATAAGCCCAAATGTGAGACTAAAGGAATAAATAGAAACATTAGAGAAATTCATGAACATAACAAACTAATTTAAAACCAAAGGAAAAAAAAACATCAATGATACAGAAAACCACATTCCTCTCAGTAATTAACTTAAATGTAAATGGCCTTGACTCACCAATCAAGAGACACTATTTGGCCAATTGGATTAAGAAACAAAAACCCTTGCTATGGGGGATTCAAAAAACTTAACTCATTAAGACAGATCATAAAAATATGAAAATCAAAGGCTGGAAAACCACATATCATGCTTATGGGAACCAAAAAAAAAAAATCAGGAGTAGTTTTACAATCTTAGCTTCAACGCCAAACTAATCAAAAGACACAAAGATGGTCACTGCATATTAGTAAAAGGAACAGCCAATGAGCAGGACATAATGTTAGTTAATATTTATTCACCAAATTTAGGTACTTCGAACTTCATAAAGCAAATCTTACTAGTGATAAATAAACACATAGGTCTAGAAACTAATATAGGAGATCACAACACCTCACTCTGTGTAAGAGGCAGATCATCAAAGCAAAAAATGAGCAGGGAAATTATGGTCTTTAGCAACTCCACAGACATCTACAGAATATTGGAATATATATTTTTCTCAGGACCAGTTGGAACTTTTTCAAAAACAGACCAAATTTTAGTCTATGAAATGGTTTCAGCAAATAAAAAAGTTGAAATCATCCCCTGTATCTTATCAGATCACAATGGAATATACGGAAGCTAAATAATACATCTCTGAATGATCAATGGATTATCAAAGATATCAGAAAGGAAATTAAAAAATTCCTTCAATAAAATAATGATTAAGGCATACAGCAAAGACAATTCTAGGAGGGAAGTTCAATACTATGAGTGCCTTCATCAATAAGATAGGGAAGACCAGATTAAATAACTTAATAAAATACCTCAAGGCACTAGAAAGCAACAAGCCAACCTGAAAAGTAATAAGAAATAAGTAAGATAAAAGTAGAAAGATAACAAAATAGAGACTGAAAGGACAATACAGAAAATTAACAAACTGGTTCTTTAAAAAAATTAACAAAATTGACACTCCCTTAGCCAAACTCACCAAAAAAAGTGAAAAAAGAACAAATTGGTAATATCAGAGATGAGAAGGGAAACACAGCAAGAGATATCAATGAAATACAAAAGATCATCAAAGATTACTTTGAGAAATTGTACTCTCAAAAACTGAAAATATGGAAGAAATGAATAAATTCTTCAATGCTAGTTGTTCATTGCTGATGAGTAGGGTCCAACTCATTGTGACCCTATGTACAACAAAATGAAATAATCTCTGACATTGTGTGATGCACATGATCTTTTTTTTTTTTTTTTTTTTTTTGGTTTAAGCCCATTTTTGTAGTCACTATGCCAATCTATGTAGTTAAGGGTCCTTTTTTTTCCATTGGCCTGACATTCTCCAAAATGTCATGTCCTTCTCCAGGGATTGATCCTTCTTAATAGCTTATCCAAAATATATAAGATGAAGTCTAGCCATTTTTGTTTCTAAGGAGCACTCTAGTGGCACTTCATTTCTTCTACGATGGATTTGTTGGTTCTCTCTTTTTTTTTTTTTTTTTTTTTGAGGTGGGTACCGGGGCTTGAACCCAGGGCTTTTTTCTTACATGATTTACAAGTGCTGTACCACTGAGCTGCACCCTCTGTCCCCCCCCCCTTTTTTTTCACTTTTTGAGACAGGATCCTGCTAAATTATGCAGATTGCCTCTGGTCTTGAACTTGTGATCCTCCTGCCACTGCCTCTCAAGTCATTGGGATTACAGGCATGCACCACTGAAACCAGCTTATTGATTCCTTTGGCAATCCACACTATATTCAATACTTGTTGCCAGAATCATAATTCAAAAATACCAATTCTTCTCCTGTCTCCCATATTTTCTGTCCAGTTTTACAAGCATATGATGTCACTGAAAAGATGGCATGAGTCAGGCACACATTTGTCTTCAATGTGACATCTTTATTTTTCAACATTTTTATTGGAAATTTTTAATGTACAATTTAATGTGTTTCATTTTGACATGCATTTCATTGTGACATGTCCATATATGCCTTTCATTGTATGCTACAAAGATAACTTCCCCCTTACCTTCTTATGAACCTCCTCCCCCTTTTTCTACGCCCTCACCAAAGGCCTCTCTTCTACATTGCATGTCTTTTTGTGGGATTACTTTTCTATGTACACTTGCATCCCAATTATGTTTAATATCCAAATTTTTTCTGTAGTGATCTATCTTTTTACATTGTCAGTATTACAAGAATAATCTACCCTTTTTGTATTATTACTACTATTTGGTATTGTCGGTATTATTTATTATAATTATTTCCCAAATTATTAAAGTTGGGCTGTTTATTTCAAGTCACACCCTCTCTCATTCCTCACTCCTCCTTGTTCTTCCTCTCCCTCATTTCTTCTCCCATAATCTCTTCCTTTTGCTAGATCCCTCTCTCCTTCTTTCCACTCCCTAAATTGTCCCTTCTCAGCTAAGTTGACTTTAGCTTTTTATTATGTTCCAATTTCAGTATAGGATTTTTTCCATCCCCGTAATTTTGATTTAGCTCCCACATATGAGTGAGAACATGTGGGCATTTCTTTTTCTGGGCTTGTGTACATTCACTTAAAATAATTTTCTCCAATTCCATCCATTTTGCTGTAAATGACATTCTTTCTTTCTTTGATTGCTGAGTAGTATTCCATTGTGTATATATACCATAGGTTTTTAGTCCATTCTTTTGTTGATGGGCACTTTGGTTGATTCCACATCACTGCTATTGTGAAAAGTGCTGCATTGAACATAGAGATGCAAGTATTTCTGTGGTATGATGATTCATTTCTCTTTGGGTATATTCCCAATAGTGTTATAGCTGGGTCATATGGTAGATCTATTTTTAGTTCTCTAAGGTACCTCCATATCGATTTCCAAATGTGGTTGGACTAATTTACAGCTCCACCAGCAGTGTAAGAGGGTTCCCTTTTCTCTGCAACCTTGCTAGCATTTTTTGTTATTAGTTTTATTGATCTTGGCCATTATTACTGGAGTTAGGTGGAATCTCAGCATTTTTTTTTCTTTTTTTTACATTTCCCTAGTAGCTAGGAATATTGACCATTTTTTTCATGTGTTTCATGGCTTTATGGGCCTCTTCATTTGAGACCTGTCTGTTCAGTTCCTTTGTCCATTTATGTATTGTATTATTTGTTTTCTTGGATATTCTTTTCTTGAGTTATTTATAAATTCTGGTAATTAGTCCTCTGTTGATGTATAGATGTGAAGATATTTTCCCATTCAGTGGGGATTTCTTTGATTCTGTTGATTGTTTTCTTTGCTGTACAGAAGCTTTTTAATTCCATGTAATCCCATTTATCTATTCTTTTTGCAAACTCTTGAGCAATCGGAGTCCTATTAAGGAAATACTTTCCTATGCCTATATGTTGGAGCTTATTTCCTATCCTATCTTCTATTAATTTTAAAGTTTCTGATTTTATGTTGACATCTATTATCCATTTTGAGTTAACTCTCATGCATATTGAGAGATGCAGGTCGCTTTTCATTTTTCTGGAAGCCAGTGTTCATGTTTCTCAGCACCATTTATTGAAAAGGCTATCCTTTTTACAACTTACTTGCTTTGCTCCTTTGTTGAAAATCAGGTGACTATAGGTGTGTTGAAGTATTTCTGGGTCTTCTATCCTGTTCCACTGCTTTTCAGGCCTATTTTTGTGCCAGTACTAAGCTGTTTTTGCTACCACTGCCCTGTGGTATAGATTAAAGTTAGACATTGGGTGCCACCTGCACTAATTTTGCAGCTTAAGAGTGTTTTGGCTATATGTGGTGTTTTGTGACTCCATATGAATTTTTGGATCATTTTTCTATTTCTTTACAGTCTGTCATTGGAATTTTAATGGGGATTGCATTAAATGTGTAGATTGCTTTAGGTAGGATAGCCATTTTTACTATATTGATTCTCCAGATGCAGGAGCAGGGAAGGTCCTCCCATTTTTTAGTATCCTCTGTGATTTCTTTCCTTAATGTTTTGAGATTTTCCTTATAGAGGTCTGTAGTGTCTTTGGTTAGATTGATTCCAAGGTATTTAATTTTCTGGTGGGCTATCATGAAAGGTATTGTATCTGCAATTTCTTCTCTTCCTGCTTACAGTTGGCATAAAGGAAAGCTATTGATGTTTGTGTCTTAATTTTATATCCTGGCACTTTGCTGAAGGAATTGATTAGATCTAAAAGTTTTCAGGATGAGGTTTTGGGGTACTTTAGGTAAAGTATCATGTCATCCACAAATAAGGAAAATTTGACCTCTTCATTGATAATCTGTATTCCTTTGATTTCTTTCTCTAGTCTGATTGCCCTGGCAAGGACTTCAATCACTATGTTAAATAGAATAGGAGAGATTGGACATATTGGTATTTGTTCCAGATATTAGAGGAAATGGTTTCAGTTTTTCTCCATTTACTATAATGTTGGCTGTAAGTCTATCATAGATGGCTTTTATGATTTAAGGTATTTGCCTGTTAAGCCTATATTCTCCAGAGTTATTATCATGAAATGGTGTTGCAGTTTATCAAAGGCTTTTTCAGCATCAATTGAGATGATCATGTGATTTTTGTTTGATAGTCTCTTGATATGTTGAATTACATTCATTGATTTTTGTATGCTGAACCAGCCTTGCATCTGTGGAATAAATTGCACTTGATCATGGTGAAGAATCTTTTAATGTGTTGCTGGATTTGGTTTGCCTGATTTTGTTAAGGATTTTTGAATCTAGATTCATAAAGGAAATGGGTGTATAATTCTCTATCTTAGGTGTATCTTTTTCTGGTTTAGTTATCAGGGTGATGGTAGCTTTGTAGAATGAATTTGTGAGTGTTCCCTCCTTTTCTACATTTTGGAATAATTTGAGGAAGACAAGTACTATATCTTCTTTGAAAGTTTGATAAAATTCTGCTGTGAACCCCTCAGGACCTGGGCTCTTCTTTGTTGGGAGATTTTTTATAATCTTTTCTATTTCAGCCTATGCAATGGGCTTGTTGAGGTCACTTATGTCTTCTTGGATTAGTTTTGGTAAATCATATGTGTTAATAAATTTATCCATTTCTCCTCTATTTTCATATTTTTGGGAATACAGTCTCTCAAAGTAATCCCTCACAATTTTCTGTATTTCATTGTAGTCAGGAGTTATGGTCCCATTTTCATTTCTAATTTTTATTATGTTGGCTTTTTACTTTTTCTTTTTGATGAGATTGGCTAGAGGAGTGTTTATTTTATTAACCTTTTCAAAGAACAAAATCTTAGTCTCATTAATTTTTTAATTATCTTTTTAGATTTTAATTGAGGCACTTCTACCTTTATCTTGATGATTTCTTTCTTGATTCTTCTTTTAGGATTGATTTGTGGTTGACTTTCTAGCATCTTGAGGTGTGTCATTAGGTTATTTATTTTACTGTTCTGTACCTTATTGATGAAGGCACTTGATGCTATAAAATTACATCTTAAAACTGCCTTTGCTGTATCCCCTATGTTCTGGTACTATGTGTTTTCATCATCATTTGATTGCAGGAATTTTTAATCTCCATTTTGAGTTCTTCAATAACCCACTGATCATTCATCGGTGTATTAGTTAGTCTCCATGAGTTTGTACAATTTCTGGAATTATTCTTGCTTTGGAGTTCTAATTTTTATCATATCGTGGTCTGATAAGGAACAGGAGATAATTTCTACCTTTTTCTATTTATTGAGGGAATTCTTGTGGACTAGCATATGATCTGTCTTGGAAAACATTCTGGTTGGCACTGAGAAGAATATGTATTCCTCATCATATGGGTGGAATATTCTGTATATATCTGTGAGAGCCAATTGCTTTTGGGAGGAGATTAGGCTCATCATTTCTCTGTTGATTTTCTATTTTGATGACCTGTATCTTGATGAAAATGGGGTATTGAAGTCTCTCATAATTATTCTGTCTGGTCCAGTAAAGTTCTTTATGTCCCATAAAGTTCATCTTATAAAGCTAGGTGCTCCAGTATTTGGAGCATGTATATTTAGAAGCATTATTGGTTCCTGGTTGATTGTTCCTTTTAGTAATATTTAGTGCCCTTCCTTATCTCTTCTAATTAGTTTTGGATTGAAATTTAAGCTATCTGATATTAGAATTGCAACACATGCTTTTTTGTTTTCCCTCTGCTTGATACATTGTTTTCCAGCCCTTAATTCTCAATCTATTAGTGTCTTTGTGAGTTAGATGGGTTTCTTGAGTACTACATACTGAGGGTTTATGTTTTGTCCAATTAGCCAGTCTCTAACTCTTAATTGGTGAGTTAAGACCGCTTACATTAATAGTTATTATTGAGAAGTATCTATTGTTATATATCCAATCATTACATGTTGCTGGTTTTTGAAGTATGGTTGCTTTATTCCTTTCTTGTTTTCCACTCATGTCAACTAGTCAAATCTTTGATCTTCTATATAGTGTTGTCTTATTTCACCTTGATGTGGTAACTAATTAAGGATCCTCTGTAAAGCTGATATGGTTGTTGCAAATCATCTGAATGTGTCAATATCACCAATGTCTTATAATCCTCATCTATTTTCAAAGATAATTTTGCTGGATATTGTATTCTTCCTTGGAAGTTGTTCTTTATTAGAATGTGAACTATCTGTGTCCAGGTCTTTCTAGCTTTCAGTGTTTATGTGGAGACATCCACAGTTATTTTAATGGGTTTTCTTTTAAATGTTAGTTGGAATCTTTCCCTGGCTGCTTTCAAAATTGCTTCTCTGGTGTCTATTGTAAGCATTTGTGCTGTGATATGTAGTAGGGAGGACCTTTTTTGGTCTACTCTGGGTGGGGTCCTGAATATTTCTATTGTGTATTTATCCAGATCCTGGATTATCTCTGGAAAACTTTCCTTGAGGATGTCATAAACTAGATTTCCTAATCCTCTCATGGAACTTTCTTCTCCTTCAGGGACATCCTGAATTCTTAAGTTTCATTTTTTTCATTCTTTCTGTGGCTTCTTAGAAATCTTTTTAAAATTCTTTCATCATTATTTCCATTTTTTGACTGTAGTATTTAATTTCTTGGGTTGAGTCCTCAGAGTCTGAAACTTGTAGCTCAGCCTCAACCAGTCTTGATGAAGAGGATTCTTTTGCAGAGTTTAACTCATTAGCTTGGTTTGCATGTCAAGGATCGGGGCTTGTTTTTTCCTGATCATTTCTTGCTGTGAGGAGAATACAGACTCCAGATGAGATATTTCTTTTCAAGGATTTTGAGGGTGCTGATGGTGTTAGTTTTGATTTCTGGTAGCATACTAATAACCAAAACTCTGAATTCTAATTCAGAGATCTCTAGAAATTGGGATTCATTGGAGCTATTTGCTGAGAGGCTTTGGTCTATAGAGTCTTCACAGCCAGCTTGCCCTTTCATGTTTCTTGTAGCCTTTTGATGTTGCTTGCCCATTATTTGGTCAGGGAATTAGGTTTCTCCTGCTCCAAGTGTGAAGAACTTCTCCCTCTGTTGTTCCTTTGAGTTTGTGTGATGATAAACCTCTGGCACTTTATTCTCACTCCTCAACCCCATGTTTTGCAGCTTCAGAACCTAGAAAAGGATCTGCTACAGGCTCTGTATTCAGTACTGCCACATTCAGATTCCTTCTGATCCCTGAGATCATAGTCTCTGATTTGTCAACTGGGTATAGCATGAGTCCTCATTTGTCTAGTCTGTGGGGCTCTTACTCTGGTTCACCAGCCCTACTAAACTCAAGATGGGCTTAGTTTATAATTGGTTCTCCTAGGTTCAGATGACCATCAGCTTGTGACACTCTTTTATGCACCCTGGAATCTCCACTCCTCAGTTTCCCATTCTCCAATTCACTATTCCAATAGGACTGGGGATAAGGAGGAAGCAGACTCTGCTTCTCTACTGGGGGATAAGGAGGGAGAGGATATGAGGAAAGGAAATCAAAAAAGAGGATAGAGAGAACAGAGACTAATAGAAAGTAAAATTAAAATTAAAATATAAATAATAAACCAAAACAAAAACAAATACAAAGAAAAATAAAACATGTATACCCTCACAAGAGGTTTCAGAACAGTAAAGTGAATAAGGCAGTAGAGTATACTACAGAGTTCTGGTTAGAGTGGTTTTCCTACTATCCACAGCATATATCAACCATCTGAGAGGGCCCTGCCTCACTTCCTTCAGGCAGCTGTCCTTGTCCGTTGTTTTGTAGACTGTCCTTCCTTTCCACTGGTGTTAGGGGAAGCTGTGCAGGTTCATTCAACTTCAGTCCTAGTAGCACCTCCGCCTATAGATCTGTCTTCATTATCCTCTTGTGAAAATGTTTGTGAGTGATGAGAATTGCATTAGTTTGGGATTTCTTGGTTCCACTGCAGAGAAAGGGATTTTCCCTACCCACTCTCTTGTTAGAAGCAGTCAGTCTTAGGGAGAAGGACTTCTGCACAGCTTCCCTCTGCCTCCTGGAGATGGCAGATAATGGTGTGATCTCTTAGGCTGAGCCGGGCCACTGGGCACTTTCAGAGATTCATCCCATGGGAGGTTCTACCCATGTTGTACTGGCATGACCTCTGGTGACATTCAGAGATTTTTGCCTCTCCCACCAAGTTCAGGCACTGAGATCCCAGCTCAGAGATCGTAGCCCCAATGCCTATGGTGGGAACAGAGGTCTGTGGGAGTTAGTTATAAATGTCAGGCTTTCTACTCATTCATGTGTTCTGAATCCGATTATAGTCTCATTGCTCCTGCACTGTAGTGAGTAGGATGATATCTGACCACACCTGGTGAATCTGTAGCCTGTCTGCCCATGTGGCAGAGTCATGCCAAACTGCCCTGGCATAAAGCACATTTCTGTGCTCCCAGTAGGATCATGGTCTCGCTCTGCCTGAGTGGGACTTAGTCCCTTCCACAAACCCTAGCCAATTCCTTGATGCAGTGAGATGATATTGGATCACCCCCAGTGAATCTGGGTCCAAGTACCTATGTGCCCATGTGTCCGTGTGGAAGTCCTACTGTGCAACTGCCCTGCCACAACAGGAGGGAGGGAGCCACACCTTGGCTAGTTTCTGGGTGCACCCCACAGCTGGCTAGTCCCTGGCCCCCACTGTGGTGACTCCCCGCATCCACACCAGTGTGGGTGGGATGATAATATTTCACACCTGGTGGATCTGAGGCCGGTACTCCTGCATTAGGCTTTTACACCACTGTACTCTGGCCACCTGCCAAAAGTAAACCCTGAGGACATAAGCAAATTAAACAGACCTATTTCAGCCAAAGAGATAGAAGCAACACTAAAAATTCTCCCAACAAAGAAAGCCCAGGTCCTGATGGGTTCACAGCTGAATTTTATTGAAGGTTTAAAGAATTAATACCTATAATCCTCATAATATTTCATGAAATAACAAAGGAATGTATACTTTCAAATTCATTCTACAATGTCAGTATCACCATGGTGTCAAAACCAGAAAAAGACTCCACAAAGAAAGAGAATTATAGACCAATCTCCCTGATGAACATTGATACAAAAATCCTCAATAAAATTCTTGCAAAATGAATACAGCAACATGTAAAAACTATTATACATCATGATCAGGTGGGCATGATTTCACAGATGCAAAACTGGTTCAACATGCATAAAACAATTAATGTAGTCCAACATATCAAATGACTTGCAGACAGAAATCACATGATCATTTCAATTAATGCCTAGAGGGCCTTTGACAAAGTTCCATATCCCTTCAAGATGATAATCTTGAAGAAAGTGGGCATAGGAATTTATCTCAACATCATAAAAGCTATATATGACAATCTTATAGTCAACATCATATTGTTGTTGTTGTTAGGTGCTTGAGTTGGGTCTAACTCATAGCAACTCTCATAAGGTTTACAATGGCTGATTACTTTGGGATTGCTTCAAGAGTTGATTGCCATGTCCTTCTGCCATTTTTTCAGAACTATGTCCTCAGAGCAGTGCAGCACTCTACCAACTGAACTAAATTCTAGCCCCAACATCATAGTAAGTGGGAAAAATTAAAAGTGTTCACTAAGGTCAGGATTTCCACTCTCTCTTCTCTTGTTCAATATTGTAACTGAATTTCTAGTCAAAGCAACCAGACAAGAGAAAAAAAAATAAAAGAAACATGAATTAAGAAAGGGCTCAAATAATCTCTATTCACAAATGACAGGATTCTATTCCAAAAACCCTAAATATTTCACTAGAAAATTCTTTGGTCTAATTAGATCCTTCAGCATGGTAGCATGATACAAAATTAACCCTCAAAAATCAGCCTTCTTTCACACCAACAACCAATAAGAAGAGAATGAAATTGATATATCAATCCCATTCACAATAGTGGGCAAAAATTTAAATATATAGGATGTAATCCTACCATGGACCCTAAAGACCTCTACAATGCAAACTGTGATACATTAAAGAAAGAAATATCAGAAGATCCTAGAATATGGAACGACCTCTCTTGCTCATGAATTGGAAGAATTAATATTGTGAAATTGGCTAGACTACCAAAAGTGATTTATAGATTCAATGCAGTCCTCATCAAACTTCCAATGTCATTCTTTGCAGAAAAAAAAAAACAATCCTAAAATTTGTATGGAAGCACAAAAGACCCTGTATAGCCAAAACAATCCTAAACAGCAAAAACAGTCCAGGAAGTATCACAATACCTTACTTCAAACTATTACAGGACCATAGTGACAAAATGAACATGGTAATGTCACAAAAATAAACATAAGGATCAATGGAACAGAACTGAAGATCCAATGATATATCCAAGTAACTAGTTGTTGTTGTTAGGTGCCGTCTAGTCGGTATCCGACTCATAGCAACCCTCATAGGACCCCAATATCCGACTCAGGGGCTGGGATTTAGCTCAGTGGGTAGAGCGCTACGCTGCAGTCTCTGAGGCCCCGAGTTCAATTCCCAGCACCGCAAAAATGGGAGAAGGGCCTGGCAATCCACTCCCAAGGCAATCCCGAAACACTCAGCCATTGAAAACCCTATGAGGGTCGCTATGAGTCAAGTGACTAGAGCTACCTCATTTTTGATAAAGGAGTTAAAGGTGTACACTGGAGGAAAGATAGCCTCTTCAACAAATTATTGTTGTTGTTGTTGTTGTTGTTGTTGTTAGGTGCCCTTGAGTACGTATCTGACTCATAGCGACCCTCATAGGGTTTTCAATGGCTGTTTGTTTCCGGATTGCCTTGGAAGTGGATTTCCAGGCCCTTCTCCCTTTTTTGCAGTACTGGGAATTGAACTCACGACCTCAGAGACTGCAGTGCAGCACTCGACCAACTGAGCAAAATCCCAGGCCCCTTCAATAAATGGTGATGGGAAAATTGGAGTTCACATGCAGAAGAATAAAAATAGACCTGTATCACTCAATATATGTGAGTGTGAACCTCAAATGGATCAGTGAACTCATTGTAATATCAGAAACCTTAAAACTACTAGAAGAAAAGATAGGGAATACTCTCCAACACACAGGCATAGACAAGTACTTCCTTAGCAAGATTCCAATGACTCAGGAAACTGCATCACAACTGACATATGGGATTAAATAAAACTAAAAGTCTTCTGTAAAGCAAAGAAAACAATTAACAGAGTAAAGAGAGACTTCACAGAATGGGATAATATCTTTGTATCCTTTACATCTGACATAGGACTAATTCTAGAATATACAAAGAATTTAAGAAATCAATCACCAAAATAAATAATCCAATAAATAAGTGAGTAATGGAACTGAACTGACAGTTCTCAAAAGAAGAAACACAAATGACCAATAAATACATGAAAACATGCTCAATATGTCTATCCATTAGCGAAATGCAGATCAAAAGAACCCTGAGATTCCATCTTACTCCAGTAAGAATGGCCAAGATTAACAAAATAAATAATAACAAATGCTGGTGAAGATATGGAGAAAAGGGAGCACTTTTACACCGGTTATAAGACTATAAATAAGTTCAACCACTTTGGAAATCAATTTGGAGGTACCTTAGAAAACTAAGAATAGAACTTCCATATGACCTAGCTATACCACTCCAAATAATACCACACCGAAGAATATACCCAAGGGAAGACTAATCATCATACTACAGGGGCACCTGCACTTCCATATTTAATGCATCATCCTTCATAATCCCAAGGGTGTGGAATCAACCAAGATGTCTATAAACAGAGGAGTGAATTGAAAAACTATGGTATATATACATAATGGAATATTACTCAGCAGTAAAGAAGAATGAAATTATGTCATTTACAGTAAAATGGATGGAACTAGAGAATATGGTTTTAAGCAAATTAATCCCAACTCAAAAAGGGAAATATCATATGTTCTCACTCATGTGGGAGCTAAATCTAAGTTAAAGAAAAAAAAAAATATATATATATATATTGGGCTGGGATTTAGCTCAGTTGGTAGAGTGCTGCGCTGCAGTCTCTGAGGTCCTGAGTTCAATTCCCAGCACCGCAAAAATGGGAGAAGGACCTGGCAATCCACTCCCAAGTAAAACCTGAAATAGTCTGGCATTGAAAACCCTATGAGGGTGGCTGTGAGTTGGATGCCGACTCGACGGCACCTAACAACAACAACAACAACTATATATATATATATATATATATATATATATGAACAATTATGCCTGTTTAAGAATTGAAAATATAAGCAGATCAGAAAGAAGGGGGAAAGGGACCAGTAGGTAGGAGCAAAAGTTAGGTAAGAAGGGAAGGGGAGTTGAAATAATGTAAATGTGTAAAGAGAGAGAGGAAAAACATAAAATACAGATGAAAATATATGAATGTATGAAAAAGGGAGGAAGAAAATAATCATTGAGTGTATAACTCATGATTTTATATGACTCTCATTGCATGGTAATTAAAAATTCAAATTTTAAATTTTCTTCTATAGTTAATATTCTGTAAAATATGTAAGGTGATGAATGTATAAACAAAATGGACTTAATAGCTGCACAATTGATATAGGAAATGATTTATTACTCTGTAATACTCAACAACAGCTATAAATAAAAAAAATTAAGAAATATTTGTTTTCATTGTAACATATTTTGTCAAAAAAACCCCACACATTGCTGAATAAAGTCAAATGAATTTACTTAACAATCTTTTTAATGGTGAAGAATTAAATAATGCATGAGAAGAATTTGAGTATGTAAATACGAATGACTTTTAAAGTGAAACTGTGTGTGTATCTATCTATATTATCACAGAATATGTTGGTCAAGTGTATGTAATGTGTAAGAATTTATTAGAAGGGAAAAGACACAAAAGTGATCCCTTAACCAAGAGAATTTAAAATCAGCATTTATATACAGTTTTTAAAAAGTACATCGAAAAAAAAGTATAAAAGAAGAGGAGAGGGAGAGAGAGAGAAAAAGAGAGAGAGAGAGAGAGAGAGAGAGAGAGAGAGCGCTCGCACAATTTCCTAGAAGATCAAAGAAAATGTTTCGGTAAAGAGAGATCTCGTGGCCTGTTAACAATATTATATTACCCTGCAAAAAAATCTTTAAACTGTAACACTGTAATTTAAAAATTTTAGCTTAGAACAGTATGTTGTTAATTTATAACATATAAAATGAGTAATAATGCTTATTGATATAAAACATTTTCTTTTTATCTGTAAATTATATTCACATATTTTTCCTTATCTAATACAAAGTCTGCCTGCAGCCAGAGCACTGTGGCATCCCATTCTGTCAGATGCTGGAATCTAAGCAAGGTTGGGCCTGGTTAGTACTTGATGGGAGGCCATCTGGGAACAGCAAATACTGTAGACTTGGGAGAAGGACCTGACAACACACTCCCAAAAATCAATTCACCATTGAAAACCCTATGAATAGCAGAGAAGCACTGACAATACTGTTTGGCCTGTTGTAAGCAGGATTGCTATGAGTTGGACACTGACTGGACGGCACCTACAACAACAACAACAATACAAAGTCTTCTCTTAGATTAATCTCATTAGTTTTCACATCATTACTATCATAATTATTCAATCATCTCAAATGAAACAATGTATCTTCTATATCATCTCTACAAAGATAAAACTATAATATAAATATATTTGCTGTCTATGTTTTTCTCTTCAAATGGTCCTGCACTCTATAACAAATATTATATAATTAAAACCTAGAACCTTAGTTTTATCACCAATTTGGGAAGTAAAGGAAGAGAACTTAAGTTTCTTCTTAAACTTTTCCACATTTATTAAAAATAAAATCTTGGAGAGTCTTCTGGAATCACAAAATGAGAGGCCCACAAACCTATCTGCAAGGAAACAATCATAAGTTTTTAAAATAATTATTTTAAAACTCAGGCATTTGAAGTCTCTGGAAATTGTCCAAAGGGTATAAATGAAGAAATAGACATGCAAGGAAATCTACCAAATTTTAGTGAGAATAGGAAGAGTTTGTGGTATTTGGGCTGTGACTTTCTCCCCACTTTGCTTAAATCTCATTGGGGTAGCCCTAGGAAACAGAATTCCTCCTTTCAGGTCTTAGTCTTAGAGATTAATTTTTCTTTAACTAGGAGTGACAAGAGTGAACATTTCTTATCCTCCCAGCTCCAAGTTCCAAGGTTACATTTCTAGCAAATACAGCCTAGAAATGACGGGCTTATTTTACATCTAAGCACAACTAATAGGGCAGATATTCAATCATAAGAATGGCAAAGACTTTGGCATTCAGGTCATCCTTACATGAACTCATTCAATGAGCAAAGATTGTACTCCAGTAGAAGAAAATCAAGAAAATCAAATGCTACTGTCTCCTTTGAGGGCTCTGTTGATTAATAGAGGTATATATCCAAGAGGTTTGGATTTTACTCACAGTTCTGGAGCAATGGCTCATAAATTTAGCCCAGAATGAGACTCAGTCCATAAGAACAGAGAATCTCAAAGATATCCCCCAAGGAACTTACTTTATTTGAACACAGTATGAGTGCCACAATAAAAAAAAAAGAATTGTGGGCACAAATATTAAGAGAAATCTAATATGCCTCTTAAAGTAATAAGGTAAATGGTAGGGCTCCCTAGTTCACCAGAAAGAACCATGGAAAGAAACAGCTAATAAAACTCTCTTGGAGTCAGAATAAGCCTCAAAGATTGTTTCAAACACTACCTCTGCAAAGAGGCTCACATTTAATTGAGTCAGTCCATAGAATCATTTGTGCCCCCAGATATTTTTGAAACAATAATAATTGGGAATATTTGTGAAACTTAAATGTTGGTTATGATACTAGCAAAGGCAGATAGCTTAACAGAGAGATCAGGGAAAGAGATGAGTCTAAAACCACTGTAACTGTTCATGTGTCAAAGGCAGAATCCTCTGAGAACCATGTTCTACACCTTGACATTGGAGGGGAATGTAAAAAGGACTAAAAGAATCCAAATAAGTCACTAAGAAAATAAGCAAAGGACAAAACAGAAACTGAAACAAAACAAAACAAAGACCCAGAGACAGAAAGGATCAGCAGCTTCCAGCATTGTTACAATGGATTCCCTCAACTGCCCAGTTTTAAGAGAAAAGTACATACCCTGGAAAGAAAAAGGGAAGTAACCCATGTACAGAAGAAATAAACAGAATTTATCTGGCATGGTGGCACGTACCTGTAGTTCCAGGAATTTGGAAGGCTGAGGCAGTAGGGGTCACGAGTTCCAGGCCAAAGCCAGTCTGTGTTAGCAAAATCCAGTCTCTAGGTTAAAAAAAAAAACTAAAAAGGGGGTGCAGATCAGGGTAGAATATATATGCAAAGTATTCATGAGGTCCTCGGTTTAATCCCAAAATACTGGAAAAAAAAAGAAAAATAAAACTAAGGAACAGAAACTTCTAGTGAGAGTGTCCACCTCTTAGATTAACAGAATTTTTTTTTTTAATTTTTAATTTTTATTTTATGGTACTAGGTAGCTGAACTCAGGGCCTCTTGCATACTTAGCAAGTTCTCTGAACTCAGATGCACTGCTATCCCCCTTTTTATTTTTTTAAATTGACAGAGGGTCTCGCTACATTGCACAAACTACTTCTAGCCTGAAACCTGCAATCCTCCTGCCTCTGCCTCCCAAGTTATTGGGATTATAGCCATGAACAACAGCAACCAGCCAGAAAAATATTTTTAAAAGGCATAAATGGTTTATATTAATGACCTAAAGAAATCAGGATAAAAAGAATAAATACAATGACAATGTCTGGTTAAGTAGAGAATGTCAATAGTTAGAAATTGTGAGTAGTAGTATAATTTTATGGCATTGCAGACTGAACCCAAGGCCTTATAAATACTTTTAAAGCACTCTGTCCCTGAGTGGCACCTCCATACCCCTTTTTAATGTTTTTTTTTTTTTTTTTGTCTTGACCTAGGGTATCCTGAAGTCATACAGTCTGCATCTGAACTGGGACATTTAATCTTCCTGCCTCCACCTACCCAGTGTTTGGGTTTACAGGCATGTGCCAAGATACTTGGCCTAGAATTTTTAAAAGAAACTAATGCAAATTGTGATATTCAAAAACTAAAATAACTGAAATGAAAAATGCAGCAAGGTGGCTCAATAGTAGACTTGAGATAGAAAAGAAAGAATCAGAAAATGTGAGGATAGAATGACAGAGATTATGCAACTTGAAAAAACAGAGAAAAATAATGAAGACATAGATTTAGAGGGAAATGCAGGATACCATTACATGTAAGGTCATTGGAGTATCAAAAAGAGACAAGAAAATAAAAGGCAGAAATATTTCAAAGAAACCATATTCCCCAAAGTTAATTTTTTAAAAAGCATCATTTACCTGTTCAAGAAGTTTAACAAACTTCTTGAACAGTAGAACAAAAACAAAGATATACGTACCCAAACACTTCATATTTTAAAAATGCTTTAAACCAAAGAGGAGGACATTTTGAAAGCAGCAGATAAAACAGCTCATCACATAAAAGGAAATCCTGAAAAGATTGAGAGCAGACTTTTCATCATGAACATGATGGAAGACAGTGAATGGAATATTCCTTCATGACATTTTGTCTACTTATTCTATTTATTTAAAGTGAAATATTAACCTTCAGAAATTATTATCTAATT
Organism: Pedetes capensis; assembly: GCA_007922755.1. NCBI lineage: Eukaryota > Metazoa > Chordata > Mammalia > Rodentia > Pedetidae > Pedetes > Pedetes capensis. Next base: position 30,442 of record VMDO01018952.1, read on the forward strand.
ATGGAAGCACAAAAGACTCTGAATAGTCAAAGAAATCCTAAACAAAAAGAGTAATGCTGGAGATATCAAAATGCCTGATTTCAAATGGTATCAAAAGAACCACAGTAACAAAAACAGTATGATATTGGTACAAAAACAGACCAATACAACAGGATGGAGGGCTGAGAAATAAACCAATACAGATATGGCCATCTGATTCTTGAATTTTCAACACAGGTATAATGACAACTCAATGGGAGAAATAATAGTCTTTTCTACAAATTGTGTTGAAATACCTCCATATCCACAGGCAAAAAATGAGTTAGAATTTCCTCAGAGTATATAGAAAATTTAACTGGAAATATTTTCAAGATCTAAAATGACATAGCTATTTGGGGAAAACATAGATTCAATTTTTTATTCCTTGAATCATATAATCATTTCTTGGATATTACACAAAAGCAAAGGCAACAAAAGAAAAATAAATTTGATTTCATAAAAATTAAAAATATTTGTCAATCAAAAAACATTAAGACAGGAAAATACAATTGACTGGATAGGAGAAAATATTGGAAAATAATGTATTCAATAAAAGATTGGCCTGAAGAATATGCAAGTAACACAAAAGGGAATAATAAAAAGACAAAGAATGCTGTTAAAAATGGACACAAAATTGGCTGGACATTTCTCAAACAAACAAACAAACAAACAAAAAACGATAAGCACATGGAAAACTGCTGAACATTATTAGCAATGGGGAAACAAAACTAAAATGATGTGCTACTTCACACTCACTAGAATAGCTATAATAAAAAGGTAAAGGATAACTAATGTTGGTGTGTGAAAATTGAAACTCCCATACAGTCGTTGTTGTTGTTGTTGTTGTTAGGTACCCTTGAGTCAATGTCTGACCCATAGTGACCCTGTATACAACAGGTGAAACACTATTGTCAGTGCTTCTCTGCTATTCATAGGGTTTTCAATGGCAACTGTTTTTTGGAGTAGGCTGCCCTGTTCTTCTCCCAAGCCTAGACCACCTGGTATTCCCAGGTGGTCTACTACCCAAGTACTAATCAGGCCCACTCTGCTTAGCTTCCAAGATGACAGGATCAGACACCACAGTGGAATGGCCACATCCTTTCTCAAACAGTAGGGGTGAAAATATAAACTTCATTTTTTGTGTGTGTGAATCTGGAAGATATCTCTTAATAACACTTCTTTACAAGTACTTGAGTGATACTGTAGTCTTTGATGTGTATAACCAATTGTTATTGTTGGTAGGTGCTGTCCGGTCATGTCCAAGTCATAGCAACCCTCACAGAGTTTTCAATGGCTGATTGTTTCAATCTTGCTTCAAGAGTGGATTTCCATATTCTTCTCCATTTTATGTGGGACTGGTGATAGAATCAGGGTCCTCATAGAGTGTGCAGCAGCACTCCATCAACTGAGCTAAACTCCAACCCCATGTATATCCCATACTCTTCACTAAAAAATAGATTTGGGATTGTTTCCTTATAAAACTTTGAAATAGGGAACTGATTCTTTCCTTTATATCCTCATGAGAGGTGAAAAAAATACCCCTTTTAATTGCTTTCATGAAAGACACATGTTCTAAGGATAATTAATTGAAACATGTATTGAGTTGATATTATGTTCAAAGTTAAGAATGTTATTACATGAAGTAATCATGTAATAATAAAAGTTGTGAGATAATCTAATATCTATTTTCTTAAACTATACAAACATTTGTTGGCTCAAAAAATATAGTCTTCCTAAAGATTTTTTGTATAACTGATTTTCAATCCATTTCATTATTTTTATGTGTACTTACATGTAACAGCTCCTACACTTGTTAATTAAATATTTAAGTGGATGTTATCCCATTTGTCTGTCTTTGCTTTTGTTGCCTGTGCTTTTTCATTATCTCCAAAAAATGGGGAAAAAATTGCCCACTCCAAAGTCCTGAAACATTTCTTTGGTTTTCTTTAAATAGTTTCATTGTGTCAAGTCTTAGTATTAAGTTTTTTTTTTTCCTTTATTAGTAAATGATGATGAAGTACAGAGTAATACAGCATTGGCTTCTTCCAGTATGCATCCTTGGGAGGATCAGTGTGGAAGGATTAAGGGGGAGAGATCAATCTTAATTTAATTAGCACAACTTCATGAATATATTGGAAAAATAGGTGTATATAACCCAAATATGTATCTGAGTTTTACTACGTAATAGCCATAAGCCTCCATACTTTGTGGGTAGATTAAAGTGTGGCCAGAAGTGATGTAAAGGATACATTGAAGTCTTTAATTCCTTTTCAGTTTATATTTGTAACTGGTAAGAGAAATGATCTAGATTCCTTCTTCTGTGTGCAAATACCCAATTTTCCCAGCACCATTTACTGAAAAGACATTCGTTTCACCAATGCATGTTTTTAGCACCATTGTTGAAAAGCAGTTATCTTTAGACACATGGATTTACTTTTCGTATCTTTATTCTTTTCCATTTGTCTATGTCTCTGTTTTTATGCCAATACTATGCTGTTTGGATGTGCAGCTTTACAATATGTTTTGATGTCAGGTAGTATAATTCATGGTTTCTGCTTTGTTAGTTTTGTTCAAGATGACTTTGACTATTTGGAATTGTTTGTGGTTCCACAAAAATTTTGTTTTTCCTAGTTTTGCAAAGAACTGTGACTAATATTATGGAAGAGATTGCAATCAACCTATAGATCACTTTGGATAGTATGGACATTTTAAAAATATTAATTCTGCCAGTCCATGGACATGGAATATCTTTCCATTTTTCTGTGCTATGATTTTATATGTTATAACTTTACTAAATTCATGAATTATGAGCTTTCTCATGGAGTCTGGGATTTATGTCTGTAAGATCATATCACCTGAACATAAGACATTTTGACTTGCCTTTTTTCTGATTCAGATGCCCTTTCTTTCTTCCTTCCTTTCTCTTTTTTTCTTCTTTCTTTTTCTTTCTCTTTTCTGATTGCTCTAATTATAAAGTCTAGTATTCTTTTGAATAAAAGTAGTGAATGCAGGCATACTTACCTTGTTCTAGATCATGGAAGGAAACTTTCAGCTTCACCTCAATCAGTATAATGTGAGCTATTGGCTTATTACAGATCACCTTTATTATGTTGAGGTATGTTCCTTTCATACCTAGTTGGTTCAGGGTTTATCATGAAGGGATACATTTCATCACTTGTCTTTTCTGCATGTTTTGAGATGATCGTATAGTTTTGACTTTCATTCTGATGATGTGGTACCATGTGTACTGATTTTTTACAAGTTGAACCATCATTGTATCCTTGGGGATAATCCCACTTGACAATGATGAATTTGATTTTTAATATACTGTTAGATTCAGTCTACCACCATTTTGCTAAGGATATGTTCATCTCTATTCATGAAGGATACCAGGCTGCAGTTCTCTGCTGTGTCCCTATCTGGTTTTGATACTAGGTTAATGCTGATATTATTGATGTGATTGAGAACTCCTTCCTTTTCAATCTTTTGGAATAATTTAAGAAATAATAGCCAATGTAATGATGCATTCCTGTATTCCCAGAAACTCGGGAAGCTGAGACAGGAGGATGGCAAGTTCTAGAACAAATGTAGCCTGCATAATTTAGAGAGGACCTATATCAAAATTAATATAAAAGAAGGGTCTGGGTATGCAGCTTAGTGGCAGAGCTCATCCCCAGCATGTGCAAGCTTAGATTTAAATGCTCCCCACCCCCAGTACTGCCAAATATATATTACTTAAATGTTTGGTAGAACTCAACAGGAAAGCCCTGCAGTCCTGGGATTCTCTTTGGTGGGAAAATTTTTATTATTAATTCTATGTCATTTGCTATCGGTATTTTCATGTTTTCTATTTTTTCATGATTCAGTCTTGGCAATGAGTACATGAATTTGTCCATTTTGTCTAGGTTATCAAATTTGCTGATGCATAGATGTTCATAATAATCTCTAATGATTCCATATATTTCTGTGGTATCTGTTGTAATGTCCCCCTTTTCATCTCTGATTTTATATATTCCAGTTTTCTCTCTTGCTCAGAGGTTATCAGTTTTGTTTATCTTTTGTAGCAACTAGCAGAGTAAAAAGACAACTTGCAGAATGGAAGAAAATATTTGCAAATTATACATATAATAAAAGATTGGTATCAAGAATATATAAAGGACTCTAAAACTCAATAGAAAAAACCACCCAATTAAAAATGGACTACAGACTTAATAGACATTTCTCAATAAGACATCCAGATGATCAACAATTATATAAAAGAGTGCTCAACATCACTAATCATCAAGAAAATGCAAATTAAAACTACAATGAGATATCAACCTCACTTCAGTAAGAATAATTATTATCAGAAAGATTAAAATAACTAGTGCTGATAAGGATGTGGAGAAAAAGGAACTCTTATTACACACTGTTAGTAGAAATGCAAATTAGTAGAGCTACTATGGAAAATAATGTGAAGATTCCTTTAAAAAATTAAAGATTGAACTTGTAATATGATTCATTAATCTCACTCCTGAGCATATGCTCAAAGGAAATAAAATCAGTATGTTGAAAGGATATCTTCACCCTCATTTTTATTGCAGCACTATTCACAATAGCCAAGAAATGGAAACAATTTAATTGTTTATCAACAGATGGAAGGATAAAGAAAATGTGGTACATATACACAATAGACTACCACTCAGTCATAAAAAATATCAAAATCTCATAATTAGCAACAACATGGATGGATCTGGATATCATTATGTAAAGAGAAATAAGCCAAGCACAGAAAGATAAGAATCATATGATCTTACTCATATGTGGAGTCGACAATAGTTCTTCCATAAAAGCTAAAAGTAGAATGGTAGTTATAAGAGACTGGAAGAGCAGGAGAGAGGGAGAAATAGAGAAAGTTGGATCCATGGATAGTATATTTCTGTTACATAGGAATACAAAGTTCTGGAGTTTTATTGCATAGTACAGTTTTATAGGTAACAATTACATGTATCTAAAAAAGTCAAAAGATTTTGAATATATTTATCATAAAGAAATGACAACTGCTGGAGGAGATAGAGGTTTAACCTTACTTAAACATTATACAATGTATATGCATATTGAAACATCATATTACCCTATTGATATGTATAATTTTTGTGTTTATGTACAAGGTTGAAGTTCAAAAATAAATTAAATTTAAAGAAAAATAAATGAAAAAGTTAAGCATTATAATATTTACTAACAAAGAGAATACTTTGGAACCACCATAATTTTATTCCAAATTGGATGTGGAATGCTTTGTCTAGATCTGAACATGCATATTCAAATATTACCTACATATTAAAGTGACCTACTTATTTTTGTTATTATCACCATTAGATTATTGGGTATGAAGTCATTTGTGTGATTGCACAATCAGTAACACAATATGGGTCATAGATGTTAGAACTGATACACACTAGTCATCTGGTGATTTGGTTTTCTAAAGCCTAGATTTGATATCAAAGCCAAAACCAAAGCAAACAGATTTTAACACCAAAACCAAACTACATTTCAGTGCCCATTACAGTTTTCTCAATTTTCTGTTTCAATCTAATAGTAAGAACACATCCCTCACTATAAAAATGAACCAAATGACGTTTTCCCCAGTGCTTTATACAATGTGCTTCATATGTGGCTAGTACCAAAATGTAACCCTAAAGACAGTGTGGGAACATGCAACCAGGAAGAAGACATGAAATGAGCTCACCTCCAGAGCCTGAGTGTGAGAAGACAGTATGAAGCAGTAAACACTCTTACTTGCCTCTCTGTTTTATGTTTAGGAGGAGAAAAAGAAGGATAAAGAGGAGACTAATACCTCTTGAGCACTTAACACATGACAATCACTGGGAGAGATAATTTATTAGATTGCAGGATGAGCTATGGAATTGTGGGGCCCAGTGCAAAATAAAAATAGAGAGATATTCAAAACTTTGTTAAGAATATCAACAGAGTAATAGCACATCATTAAACCAGTGGTGGGGCCCTCCAAGCTCATGGTTCTTTGTGACTGCATGAGTCACACATCCATGAAGCTAGTCCTGCTGATTTGACATTGATGCCCTCAAAAATGTTGTGTAGTGCAAATTATTGACCCTCTTAGAATTAGAAAAGGGATGCTTAGAAAGATCTGATTTGCCCAACTTTACACATCCTGACAAGGACAAAGCCAAGTATAAACACAAGTCTAAATGTCTAGCTCTTTCTATTTTAGCATGCAGTGTATTTTAAAGGCTTATGAAGCACAGCAGAAGGATACACTTTCTGAAAACCATGCAATAATAGACTATATGCTCTTTATATCTCATTGTCTTGTGAAATACTGCCCTTCTGTTGTGGTACAATATACTTCCCTCTCCAACTGCCTTACTAATAGTTTTCCAAATTAAAGTGTAGTAACATACCCAATGGGAAGAAACCTGCACTGCAGGCATGACAACCAGAGCAGGGTGAGAGTTTTTAAGGATCCCTTTAAACTTGTTGTTAGGTGCCATCAATTTAGATCTGGCAAAGCAGAATGAAATACTACCTGACACTGTGCCATGCCCTGAACTACTGTCAATCCTTCTCTGTTAATTACAGGGTTCTAAATGGCTGATTGTTTCAGGAATGGGCTACCAGGTCCTTTTCCCAAACCTATAGCATCCAGTACTCCCAGGTGGTCTCCCATTCAAGTACTAGCCAGGCTTGACCCTGCTTAGCTCCCACTCGTGTCAAAGTCACAGGGCTAGAATTGTTGAAGCCACAAGTTCAGTGGAATACTTCATAGATGTTCCTCTAAATGCTCATTAATATTGAAGGCCAAAGTAATTACTTTCACAGAATCCCATGGTACTTACAACCCTTACCCTTTGCCAATGTTTCTTTTCTGGTTTGTGATAGAGAGATGGTCTTTTGCCCACAGGAGTGTACTCTGTGAATCAATGGTGCAGTGCATGTACAGTGCTGTGGGAGGGGAAATGCAGTCCACAGCATTATTTTTTTTGAGGGATATGAAAGAAGGGCACACTGTCAATGGCATGGGTGAGTTCCCTTTGAACAAATTAGGCCCTGTGAATTGTATAAGTGAGCAAATCTAATTTTAGTGAACAAAAGAGGCTAGGAGATGCTGAGTGTAATTTTTATGTAAAAATAGGAAGTCTCCAAAGACATCTTTCTTTAAACAGATGAATGCAAATTATCAAAGTCATCCAAATTGAGAAGGTTGATTTATGCATTTTCCATTGTACCCTTTAACAACAACAAAAAAAGCCTTTTCTGTTTCCAAATATCATGCATTTGGAGTAAAGTTTCACTTTATGCACCAAGAATGGCTGAGAGATCCAGAGCAGTCATGTAGAGAAATTGTTTTTTTTTTCTCCCTTTTTTTTCAAACACAGTTTCTGCCAAATAGGCTGTCCAACTGTCTACTGTATCCCCTTTTAGCTACTTGAATTTTAATTATAAAATAGAAGTTTTAATGCCATGTATCAGAATATATGATTAATTTCTCACAGACACTCTATCTTTTCAGCAGAGGGCAGACATGATAAGAGAAAAATCAAATTTTGCTTGAATCTAGGCAGCAGCTTAATTCCCACATCAACACCAGCCATGTTAGAAGATGGATTGTATTCAGTCATCCTTTAGTGTGGATACTTTTGGTTTAGTTACAGCTTTCCATCTGCAAATCTCTTAACATTGTTAGTGAATTGTTAGCTACTAAAATATATTTAAGTGATGTTCAAGGTGATACACTGCGTATAGTTTTCATCACACTTACTTGTAGGTTTTCTTCTTCCCCATTCACTTCCCATCATGGACCCAGCATACATTCAGACTATTATAGTTACTGATACCAAAAGAAAGGGAATTTAACTTCCATTTCTCTCTTTACACACTCCTCATGTGGTCATCCATGTAACCATGTGCTCATATATTAATCCAAGAAGCTGTTAATGAAAGCTAACTAATATTAGTCACTATGAAGTTGAGCCTGACTCATCTCATGGCATTTTCAGTTGCAACATATGGTTGTGAAAGTTGGACATTGAATAAGGGAGACAGGAAAAGAATACATGCTTTTGAATTATGGTGCTGGAAATGAATATTGAATATACCATGGACTTTTAAAAAAGCCAACAGATCCAACTTAGAAGAAGTGCAAGCAGAGTGCTCCTTGGAAGTAAGTGTGGCTAGATTTCATCTTACATATTTTGGACATCTTGTCAGGAGGAAAAAATCCTTCTAGAAGGACATGATGTTTGGAAGAGTATCAGGTCAATGAAAAAACGTAAGATCCTCAACTAGACTGATTGACACAGTGACTGCAACAATGAGCTTAAACATAAATAAGATCATGTGCCTGGCACAGAGTCTGGGAGTGCTTCCTTCTGTTCTATGTAGGGTCACTATGAGTTGGACCTGACTCAATAGCACCTAACAACAACAATTTTAAGAATCAAGATCTTTCAGACAAAATCTCTCAGAATTCACAGAATGGCAGGTTACATTTGTTATTAGCGAAAAATACTTATTATTGAATGATTGGCAACTTTTGGTGTTACTCTTTGCAGCCCTATTTCTATATTTGAAATTTAAAATCAAGTCTTTTACTATTTACAACTATTATTAGGCCTTTTCATTCTACATGTGTTCACTGTTTTGTGGTTTTTGAAATTTTTCTTTCCCACCTCAATCAAACATTTCTAACTTGAGAGCCACAGGCTAGGATAGCTATTAACATAGCACCACAAAATCTTTTGGCACCATATGCTTTAGTGTTTATTTTCTTTGTGACCCTCATAATTATATATATATATATATATATATATATATATATATATATATGTATATATATATATTTTTTTCTAATATTCTAACTATAATATATAATTAATATAGAGCCCAAGACAATTCCTCTTTACTTGATGTGGCCAAAAGCTTAGAAAGGGAGAAAAAGTCAATATTAAACTTTCAGAATGAGAATCTTCTCTTCTGGACCCCCACATGTGAGTAAGTTTTGTCCCATCGGATGTCTATGTGTTTTTCTCAATGGTGCATATTCTTTTAAGTTAGGATTGTATCTCAGAAACTTCAGTGGCTGAAATGTTTGAAAAGTGAATTGTCAAAACATCAAGATTTTGCTAGTAAGTACTTTGCATTATTAATTTCTTATGATGTCAGTTAGTTTGTAGTTCCATCATGTGTTTTTGAACCAGAATATAATGACTTACTGGACTTGTGCCTCAACAAAACAAAACAAAACGAACAAAACAAAAGGGCTTGTTTTGAATTGAAGCAAATAAAAACCAACTCATTGTTTCAATATACCTTTCCCAACATCTGCCAGTTTCTCTAAAAGCTTACAATGATCAGAGGACTATTTTATGTACCCTGAAGGATTTTAGATATTTTACATTATTTTGAGATTACATGGATATATTATATATAATTAGAATTTATATAATTTAAATGTTTTATATATTTTTGAAGTTGCAAAATAAAGTTAGATTTCTATTGTTGAATCACTAAAGATGTTCAATAGAGATGCTCCATGTATTACTTTTACCTCAGGTCTCTGATACAAAATACACACGTATTTACTCATATATATGCACACATGCATTATGCATCTGCATAATAAAATATAATATACTTTATACATTGAAATTATTAGTTATATTATTTTCTTCAAAATACCAGAAATAAGGTTAAGATTAAAAGAAAATTATATTCCTCCTCCACTCTAATGTGATTCACTATTTCAAAATCTCTAGATAGTGGAAAAAAGTTACATTTTATGTGCTATATTAAAGAGGTACCAGAAGAATATATTAAGCCTATATCTTAGATACGTGTATTTCTTTGATGCAAAAATTCAAATAAAATATTTAATGTATGTATTTTTATTCACTTTATTTTATTTAAAATATCATCATATATGTTTCATTGTTAAAATAATTCAATACTAGTTATTATGAAATTAATATTATTTACTCCCTCCTGTCCTCTGTCATACATCTCAAAATGCCGTGTCACTAATTTTATCCAAATTTCCTACAACCTATTGGTAGACACTCTTTTCAAGTGAAAGTATAAACTTCAGTTACAATTGTTTCCAAAAATATTTAATATTTTCCATGTCCTAATAGGAAAGCATTATTCAGTTATGTAAAGAATGCTGATATTGCACACAAAAGCTTCAAGCCACAGATCTACTTATCCCCTTAGGATCTCCGTGGCTTTGTTGTTGTTAGGTGCCGTCGAGTCGAGTCCGACTCATAGCGACCCTATGTACAGCAGATCGAAACACTTGCCGATTCTGTGCCAGGCAAACCATCTTATTTATGTTTAAGCCCATTGTTGCAGACACTGTGTTAATCCATCTGGTGGAGGGTTTTCCTCTTTTCCGTTGACCTGCCACTCTTCCAAACATGATGT
>VMDO01018953.1:6276-41002 GCA_007922755.1 Pedetes capensis
CAGGGAAGGTTTATTGGGGTGCTCCCCTTATGGAGAGCAAGGAGCAAGCAGCCCCTATAGAGCAAGGCTCTACCCCTTTAAGTGCTGGCTCTAGGCCTGCAGCATAGAATGCTGCAGGCTAAGTGCTGGTACAGCTCAGCCTTAAAGGCACAGCCACAGCCGCTGGTGTTCAGTTGAGGTCCGATGGTCTTGACTCTCGAGGCTCGCCTTCTTTACCCCCCTCCTTCCCAAGGATGGGAGGAGTTGGGAGGCTCTTCGTGGCTTGCTAGATGCCTTCGGCTCTTCGGGGCCCCTGGGCTTGATCTCGCCGGCTTGCTAGATGGTCTTGCAGGAGTAGGGAGCACTGGTCCAGGTGATGAGGTTCAGGAGATGGTCAGAGAGGTCAGGATCGGTGGTGCTACAGGGATGGATAGGGGTCCAGGAGCCCTGCTTTTATAGGGTCCTGGAAGGGTCACATGATGGGGTTCAGCCAATCGGGGCACACAGCTGGCAGGTACAGGGAGCAAACAGACATAACTGCCAGGTGGAGACAGTTACTACCTGCACAGTGGTGAGGGGAGCCAATCAAAATTATGGTGGTTGAGGCTGGTCAAGCTGGCCAGGGGCCATCTTTGTTCACTCGATGGGAGGGGCTGTTTTGAGTGAGTGAGATGAGCCCTGGGGTCAACTAGGGGTCAGCCCCTCAAGCTGTCATGAGGGACCCTAGCTGGGAAATATTATTTTAAAAATCCCCAACACCTAACAACAACAACAACAACCGTCCTCTCTTGCTCCAAGTCTTGAATCATTAATCCTCCTGTCACCCGAGGAACGTAAGCTGTACTCCAATTTCTAACACCATAGACTAGCTTTCTGAGTTTTTGTGCTTGACATAAATGAAATCTTTTGCCCACTGTATTTATAAGACTCATCTATATTGCTGTGTGTAGCTCTTTCATTCTTTTGTCTTCTTCTTTTCAATATTTGAGGGTTGAACCCAGGGCCTCACACAATCTTTGCAAGGGCTCTGCCACCCCAAGCCCATTTTAAATTTTTTTATCTTGAGATAGGATCTGGCTAAGGTATGCAGGCTCCCTCTGGCCTTGAACCCACAATCCTCTTGCCTCTGCCTTCCAAGTTGCTGGGGTTACAGGTATGTGCCACCATGCCGGGCTGCTCATTCTTTCTTTTATTTTTTCTTTTCTTTCTTTTTCTCTCTTTTTTCTTTTGTGTGTGTGTATGTGTGTGTGTGGTACTGGGGGTTGAACCCAGGGCCTTGTGCTTGAATGCTCTGCAAGTGCTGGACCACTGAGCTGCGCCCCCAGCCCATTTTTTTACTCTTTGAGACAGGGTCTCGCTAAGTGACACAGACTGCCTCTGGTCTCGAATTTGCGGTCCTCCCGCCTACACCTCCCAAGCCACTGGGATTACAGGCGTGCGCCACCACACAGTCGGTCATTGTTTCTTAAAGCTGGTCAGGTCAATCACCTGATACAGGAATAGTCTGCAATTTGCGCAGCGCTTCTGTGGCGGAAGGGCATTTGAATTCATTTGAGTTCAGAGCTCTTAGTAAGAGTGCCAGTATGAATATCCCAGGTAATGTCTTGTGGCGAACACATGGCTGTGTTTCTGTTACACACCTACTTGGGCATGGAAAAGCGGAGTCAGAGGGTGGGCGTGTCCAACTTGGGCGGAACTGATCCCGTTTTTCATGGCGGATCCCCACTGCAGTATCTGGGAGGCCACTGGCTCCTCCTTCTCACCAACATATAGAGCCCATCAGTCTTTCTTGCCTGAGCTGTCCTGGTGTCTTAAGCCGTAGCACACTGTGGTCTTGATCTGTGCTGCCCCTTCCCACGGTCTACATATCTGTGTTCCCCAAATTTATATGTTGAAAGCTAATCCTCGAGGTGGTGGTGTCAGAAGTGGAGCCTTTGGGTGTCAAGATGGCTCCACCCCCATCAACGGGAGCCCCAGATGGGTGTGATGGCACACCTGTGACCCTAGCACCCCAGAGGCTCAGGCAGCCTGGGCTGCATGGTGAGACCCTGTCTTTGAGGGAAAAAAAAAAAAAAAAAAGAGCTATCTTCCCCTTCTACCATGTGAGGATCCAAGAAGTTGACACCATCTTTGGTCTGGACATGGTGGTCCATGCCTGTGATCCCAGCCACTCGGGAGGCAGAGGCGGGAGGATTGCAGGTTCAAGGCCAGAGGCAGCCTGTATAAATTAATGAGACCCTGTCTCAAAATAAAAAAGGTGGGGCTGGGGGTGCATCCCAGTGGTAGAGCACTTATAAAATATGTGTGAGCCCCTGGGTTCAGATCTGGAGTACTGTAAAAAAGAAGAGGAGGAGGAGGAGAAGGAGGTGAGGAGGAGAGGGAGGAGGAGGAGGAGAAGGAGAAAGAGGAGGAGGAGGAGGAGGAGGAGGAGGAGGAGGAGGAGAAGGAGAAAGAGGAGGAGGAGGAGGAGAAGGAGAAAGAGGAGGAGGAGGAGAAGGAGAAAGAGGAGGAGGAGGAGGAGGAAGAGGAGGAGGAGGAGACACTGTACTTGAAGCAGGAAATAGGCCCTCATGAAATATCCCATTTGCTGGTGCCTTGATCTTGGACTCCACATTTTCCAGACCTGAGCAGTTGATTCCACTGTTTACAAACTGCCTATCTGAAATATTATCGTATAGGCGCTCCAGCTGACTGAGGTGCCCCTGCCCAGTCCTGGCTGGACCTTTCCGTGTGGTTATCGACTGTTTGGAGAACCTGCTGTGAAAGCGTTAGCTTTCAGGTCTCCCTGGCCTCATTTTTCTCTTGGGTTGTCCGTCATTCTCTTTTTTGGTAGTAGACATTCTTCCCATATTCTGGAGGGAAAAAATCGTGTATCATGTGTGTGTGCTGTGTGTGCTGTGCTGTGTGTGTGGTGTGTGTGGTCTGTGCTGGGTATGCTGTGTGTTGTGTGTGGTGTGTGGTGTGTGATGTGTGTGTGGTGTGTGTGTGCTGTGTGGTGTGTGTGGTGTCTGTGTGTGCTGTGTGGTGTGTGATGTGTGGTGTGTGGTATGTGCATGGTGTGTGTGTGGTGTACGGTTTGTGGTGTGTGTATGTTAGGGTCCGTAAGTGTCCGTGTGGTACTTTGGAGTGTGTGTGTATGTGTGTGTGTGTTTTAAAGTCGTCTTCTCTGTTCCACAAACACAGTGGCCACATTTGCGTTGTGGGTGGCGACGGGGTTTCCAGTGAAAGACGTGCTATGTCACGCCAGATTAACCTGATTTGAATTGATTTTGTATTTGATCAGTTCAGTCTTGGTTTTATGGTTCTGTATGAGCCACAGGAGTTTATGTCTCCTCTGCTATTTGTACATATTTAAACAACACAATAAAAGTCATCAGAGGCAACAATGAGGGCCGGCCAGCCCCTTCTATCTGCAGAGATTTTCAAAGCCCAAATCCCGTCTGATGAGTTTGTCCGGGTGGAGGCCGGGCTCTGGGACCTGCTGCCTCCTCCCTCAACCAAGCTGCTGCCTCTCCAGGCTTGATCTCTGTCCTTCTCTCTGTCTCTCTCCGTTTGTCTGTCTCTCTCTCTCTCTCTCTCTCTCTCTCTCTCTCTCTCTCTCTCCCTCTCTCTCTGTCCCAGTCTGTTTCTCTCTCTACCTCCCTCTCTGTTTCTCTCTCTACCTCCCTCTCTTTCTCTCTCTGTCTCTCTCTCCCTCTCTGTCCCTGTCTCTGTCTCTCTCTCCCTCTCTCTCTCTCTTTCTGCCTTCCTCTCTCTCCCTCTGTCTCTTTCTCTCCCTCTCTCTGTCTTACTCTGTCTCTCTTCCCCCTCTCACTCCCTCTTTCTCTGTCTCTCTCTCCCTCTCCATCTCTCTCTCTCTGTCTCAGTCTGTTTCTCTCTCTACCTCCCTCTCTCTTTCTCTCTCTGTCTCTCTCTCCCTCTCTCTGTCCCTGTCTCTGTCTCTCTCCCTCTCTCTCATTCTGCCTCCCTCTCTCTCCCTGTCTCTCTTCCTCTCTCTGTGTGTCTGTCTTTCTCCCTCTCTGTCTCTCTCTCCCTCTGCCTCCCATTCTCTCCCTCTCTCTGTCTCTGTCTCTTCCTCTCTCTCTGTCTCTCTCTTTCCCTCTCTCTCTCCCTCTTTCTCTGTCTCTCTCTGCCTTTCCCTCTCTGTCTCTCTCTGTCTCTGTCTCTCTCTCCCTGTCTCTTTATCTCTCCCTCTCTGCCTCTCTGCCTCTCTGTCTCTCTGTCTCTCTGCCTCCCTCTCTCTGTCTCTGTCTGTCTGTCTGTCTCTCCCTCTCCCCCCCCCCGCCTCCTCCCCCCTCTCTGTTTCTGTCTCTGTCTCTCCCTCTCCCCCACTCCCACCTCTGCCCGTGGCCGCCCCTTTTGCTCCAGGTCCTCACAGCTCAGCTCCGTGGTCACCTCTCAGGGAAGCCCTTGCGGCGGCAGCCCCGTACGCACCACCCTGCCGGGCGCTTTCCTTCGCGAGTCCTCAGCTCCATGACAGGACGTTTTCCCTGCCCTGGCCTTTTCCCTGCCTACTCCAGCATGAGGCATTAGCCGAGCGTTCAGCAGATGTTTGTTGATGACTTACTGACCTGAGCTTGGGTGACCCTCTCGCTGTAAGGACGCCAGGAGGCAGAGCTGGCCCAAGGTCACCCTGGGGAGGGGCCAGAGCCCAGTGTTCTCCCTCCGCCGCAGCGAATGGGCAGGGAAGACCCCTGTGGCCAGCAGCATGGGGCAAGGCTTGCCTCCTCCTCCTCAGCCTCAAAGACCCTTAGCAAAATCTAGTCCAGCTCTGCCTGCTTTGAGGAGGAGCCCCAGAACCGAGCAGGGGCCAGGGACAGACAGCCTAGTGTCACAGGGCGAGGAGGCAGAGGCTTGGCCATATCTAGGACCCAGTCACAGGATACCAAACGTTCATCCCGTCCCCCAATTCTCCTGGAGGCAGGAGACCAAGGAACCAGTCAGCCCGAGAGGGACAGGGGACAAATCACAAAGCCTTTTTTGTTCTCTTCCAGAGCCTCTTCTGAAGGCCCATGGGACAGAATTGAATTCTGGGAGAGGACCAGGACCTTCTGGAATAAAGACTGAGATGCTCAGAGTGACGCAAGAAGGACAGTCCACCGCTGAGGAAATGCCAGCTGCCTGTTTTGGGGGCGGGGTAGGGAGGGGTGCCCACTGCAGTGACTCCTCTAATCCCTTGGGCCAGAGAAGGATGGTTTATGAAAAAAATTTTCAGCGCTGGGCATGGTGGCACACACCTGTAATCCCAGAGGCTCAGGAGGCGGAGGTGGGAGGATCGCAAGTTCAAGGCCAGAGGCAGTCTGCATAACTTAACGAGACCCTGTCTCAAAAAGTAAAAAAAAAAAAGAACGGGCTGGGGGTGCAGCTCAGTGGTCCAGCACTTGCAGAGCGTGCAGGCACAAGGCCCTGGGTTCAACCCCCAGTACTACAAAAAAAAAAAAATTTCTTGCAGTACTAGGGGGCTGAACCCAGGGCCTTGTGCATACTTTGCAAGTTCTTTACCACTGAGCTGCACCTCCAGCCCCTTTCTAAAAATTTTTTATCTCGAGACAGGTTCTTGCTAAGTTACACAGGCTGCCTCAGGCCTCGAACCTGTGATCCTCCTGCTTCGGCCTCCCAAATCACTGGAATTACAGTCGTGTGCTACGGCACCTGGCTGGGTTTGTTTTGAGATAGGATCTCATTATGTAGCCCAGACTGGCCTTGAACTCTCAGTCCTCTTGCCTCAGGCTTCGGAGTGAGTGCTGGGGTTCCAGGAGTGAGCCACTATTTCCAGCTTGAGCCTTGTTGTCGGTCTGACTCATGGTGACCCTATGTACAACAGAACGAAACACTCCTGACTCTGTGCCATGCCTGGCACTATGTCAGTGCCTCTGTGCTGTTCATAGGGTTTTCAATGGCTGATTGTTTGGGGATCGCTTTGGGAGTGGATTGCCACATCCTTCTCCCATTGTTGCAGTGCTGGGGACAGAACCCCAGACCTCTGAGAGCACAGGGCAGCCCTCTACCAACTGAGCCAAACCCCAGCCCCAACTTGAGAACAGCATTTTCTTTCTTTTTTCTTCTTCTTTTTTTTTTTTTTTTTTTTTGCGGTACTAGGGGTTGAACCCAGGGCCTGGACCACTGAGCTGCATCCCCAGCCCATTTTGTAGATTTTATTATTTCTGAGACAGGGTCTCGCTAAATTACACTGGCTGTCTCTGGTCTTGAACTTGTGATCCTCCTGCCTCCGCCTCCCCAGCCGCTCGGATTACAGGCGCGCGCCACCACGCCCGGCTGAGAACAGCATTTTCTAAATTGACATTTCTGTTGAGACCACTGTAGACTCACATGCAGTTATGAGAAATAACGGAGAGACCTGGGTTCCACAGTGGCCGCTCGAGGTCCGCCCAGCCCGCCCAGCCTCCCTGCTTCACGCACGCTCACCTGCGCGTGGCCTGTTAGCTCTGTGTGTCCTTTCTCTCAGACAAGCCCCAGAATCTTTACATCCTGCCCTTCCATAACCCCAGCGCCCCTCCATCCCAGCACCCAGTCCAGCTGTCCTCCGTTCCCAAGATTCTGCTGGGCTCTTGGCAAGACCTGCTGCGTCTCCAGCCGCCACCTGCCCTGCCTGCTCCCGCCGTGGCCCTTCCCATTGCACAGCAGAGCAAACTGGGGCTGGACCCCAGCTCCGGGCCAGCACTCTGAGCAGGGCCCCAGGGAGAGAAGGGCAAGTGGGAGGGGCTGCCTGGGGCCAAAGATGCCCCGCCACCTGCCCTTGGCCACTGCAGCCTGCCTGGGGCTCCTCCATCCCAGCCCCCACCCAGTGTCTTCCGTCAGCAGAGAGGCAGTGACGAGGGGCCGCCGGGGTCGGGGGTGTGTCTGCTGCCTGGAGCCCTGCTTGGCCACTGGGAGACTGGGAGGCTGGTGCGGGGTCGCCCTGGGTGAACGGCAGAGGCTCACGCCCCGCACTCAGTGGAGATCCGAGAACAGAACGTGCGCGGAGCCGTCAGCACCATGCCAGGCGAGGAGCGGCCCAGCCGAGCCGCCCCAGGCCCCATTTGGCAATGAATTATGTATGGCCTTCTGTCGGCTCCTGCCTCGTCTCTCCCAGGGAAGGGCGCGAGCTTCCTGGGGGTGTCAGGCTCTTTGTCTCTCCTGCAGGGACCCGGCCAGCGTCTGTGGTGGTGCCCCGAACCCAGGATGCCCATTTTCCAGGCTGGAGAACCAAGGCTGAGGCAGCTCAGGGTCCCAACCCAGAGGGCACAAGCTGCGCCTCTCTGAGCCTCTTCCGCCTGCCAGAGGGTTACAAAGACACAGCCCACCCAACAGAAACTGCGGGGCGGGGGCTGCCTACATGTGGGGGCCACAGTGCACACCGCCCCAAGCCCCGCCCTCACAGAGCGCAGACTGAGCAGGTAGTTAATAAACAACAAGTCAGGGCCAGGCCTGGAGGCTCATGCCTATAATCCCAGAGACTTGGGAGGCTGAGGCGGGAGGCTCACAGGTTCGAGGCCAGAGACAGCCTGTGCAATTTAGTGAGACCTTGCTCAATATAAAAAGTGTAAATGGGGCTAGGAGCGCAGGTCAGAGGTGGAGCACTGGCCTTGCATGAGAGAGGTCCTGGGTGCAACCCTGCAGGACTATAAACAAACAAACAAAAAGTAATTAAACAATTGGCAGATGACATGGGTTGTGGAGGAAGAGGGCCCAGCTGGGTATGGCTAGGAAAAGCTTCTGAGGAGGGGGCATCTGAGCAGAGCCCTGCAGGAAGGGAAGAAGCCATATATGGGGAGGGACAGGTCTGGTCCAAGCAGTCGCATGTGCAAAGGGCCTGGGCAGGACACACCCAGCCATATATGGGGAGGGACAGGTCTGGTCCAAGGAATCGCATGTGCAAAGGGCCTGGGCAGGACACAGGCCGGTGTCAGACTCTGCAGGCTAGCGGGTGCTGTGGGGGGTAGCCTATTCTCAGGTCAATCCTGTGCGGTGCAGACCCCCACCGTCCCATTACAGAAAAGCAAACTGAGGCACAGAGACGGATTATAATCTTTGGTTGTAGGCTTTGGCTGCAGATTAATGTTTGCTTCCGGAGTCTGCTCCATACTTGACTGGGGACGTTAAGAGATACACGGCACATGTGTCCCGTTATTCTGAGCTCTGGAACCATCTCCCCGGGCACTGTTGCCAGCCTGTCGGGTCATGCTCCTCATCCTCCATGCCGCATCTCGCCCCGCCCCTGCTCCTTGTCCATGACGCATCTGGCCCCGCCCCCAGCCCGTTTCGCTCCTTTAAGGACGACACCACCTGGGGGATGCGGTGGTCCTCTGTCTTCCCCTTGGTAGGGAGAGGCCTCTGATGGCCGTGCGTGTTTGCCCTGCTGGCCAGGCCCGGGGAGAGCGGGGGCTGGGGGTTCTCCCGGCTCCCCCAAAGCTGGACTGCACATTCACAATGTGGGGGAGGAACCTGGCCCAGGCCAGTGGCTCCCTCCCCCACCTCCCTTAGCTTCAGGTCCCGACAGAGGTGCTTGGGCGTGGTCTCGCTCTGTCTTCCCTGTCCATCGAGGGCCTGGGTGGGGCCTGGGTGGTGAGCACCCTCCGTCCCCCTCCAGTTGCCCATGCAGATGGGAGCAGCCTGTGGCCAACCCCACCAGTAGAGGCCAGGTGGCCAGCCACCTTGCCACGGCCCTCGGACCCCCCTCAGGCTGGCCAGCACCTCTCCATGCCGCATCCACGGGGGCCTCCTAGCCCTGGGCTGAGTCCCAACTCCCTGGCCGGTGATCAGGGCTCTTCAGGAGCTGCTGCTGAGTTTTGGGCTCTCGCCTCAGCCTCAGGGCAACCAGACAGGGGCCTGGGGCTCTCCTCTCCCCTTGGGGCCTTCTCACCCACAGTTCCCCCTGCCTGGAACGCCCTTGCCTCCCCTCTGTACCCGCCTACCTCTTACTCGTCCCCCAGGACCTCATGCTGATGCAGCCCCCTCCAGGAAGCCTTCTTGGATTTAGGTCTCTTCCCCTTGGCTCCCAAAAGTCCACTGCCCCTCACATGGTCATAATCCCCCCTGCAGAGCGGAGCTAGCCCCCTCTATGACATGGTCTCATGAGGACAGAACCTCACACTAGCCTCTGAATCCCAAGTATGTGTGTGTGTGTGTGTGTGTGTGTGTGTGTGTGTGTGTGTGCGTGTGTGTGCGCGCGCGCACATATGTGCATACTCAGGCCAGCCCAGAGGGAAGGAGGGGGAAATGGCACTGTGACATTTACTGGGCTCCCCCTCTATGATAAGCCTTTTATATGCAAAACAACACCCTGGCCAGGTCCTAAATTCCTAGGCCTTTCTGAACATTTCGTCAATGCTCTTCAGTTTTCATCTGTATAAAGGGTACAATCCTGGATCCTACCCATCAGCCTGTGAGTGGAAAGGAAACAGCACAAGTGAAGTGCTAATCTCTGTGCTCAGTGTGCAGGGAGCATTTAATGTTCTGATTATGGGTCAATTCCTTCCTTCTTTCCTTCCTTCCTTCGTTCCTTCCTTCCTTCCTTCCTTTCTTTTTCTTTGCATCGGCAAGTCTTGATCCCAGGGCCTTGTGCATACTAGGCAAGTACTCTACTACTGAGATACATCCTCAGCCTTTGTTTTTTTGAGACAGACTCTCACTATGTGGACCAGACTGGCCTCTAACTCACAGTCCTCCTGCCTCAGCCTCCTGAGAGCTGAGACTGCAGGTGTTTGCCACCATCCCAGTTTATGGATCATCGCTGGGGCTTTGGAGCCAGCCTCTGGGCCTTCAAACCCTGGCTCCTCTACTTCCTGGTTGGGTGACTTTGGGCAAATTACTTAACCTCTCTGTGCCTCTGTTTTCTGGTCTGTAAAATGGACCTAACCCCAGGCTCATTCATACTTCTCTCTCTGCCTCTTACAGGGCCAACGGGGCCATTAAATCAGTGAAGATGGATTCGGGGTTTGCCCTGTACTTGGTGCAGGGGAAGGCTGAGCCCACTTGGGCTGGTACTGCCCCCATCTCCTGCTCATCCTGAGCCTCTGACACCAGCGAGGGGACTCTGGCCTCTGGGGAATTTGCGAAGCTGTGGAGGTGAGTTGGGCCCAGGTAGATCTTAGAACTCATGAAGATCCTCTTCCACCCCAGCAGCCCCCCAACCCCTGCCCATCTCTTAAAACCATGCATCCATCTGCCTGTCACAGTCCACGGAAGTTCTTCCTCACAGCTACCCTAAGTCTCTCCTAGGCTTATTCCTCTGGGTTCCCATTGGGCCTGGGATGATGTTGTTGTTGTTGTTAGGTGCTGTCGAGTTGTGTCTGACTCATAGCAACCCTCATAGGGTTTTCAATGGCTGACTGTTTCGGGATTGCCTTGGGAGTGGATCGCCCTGTCTTTCTCCCATGGGCCTGGCAGAGGAAGGTGATAAAAGCAGAAGGTTATTTCAGGGCCACACCCAGAACTTCCCAGTTTAGCCCAGAATCCAGCAGGGGAGCTACCCTGGCTTCTGGGCATCCCACAGCCAAGGTTTGCTGGGCTCCTTTTCCTTCGCCAGTCTCCCAGCCAGTGCCCAGTGCCAAACTGCCTTTGTCCCTGCACTTCAGGCCACAGAACGGGGGACTGTGACCCGAAACTAGGAAAGGGAGAGAGCCGGGAGGCTGCGAGAGGGAGCAGGACGAGGCCCCTGGCAGTCAGAAAGGGGGCCGGGGTGTGGGAACCGACTACAGGCGCAGACCAGGGGCCGCAGGGCCGGGAATGGGAGCCTTGGAGGCCGGCGAGGCGCAGAGAGGCAGCGCTCAGACCAGACACTGTCTAGACGCAGCAATTATTGTCAGCTCGAACAACCAGGCTCTGCCGGCTCAGCTGAAAGGGAGCTTAACAAAGAGCCGAGGGAGGAAGAAGAAAGCAGGGAGCAAAGCTGCTCTGCGCCCTCCCGGAGGCTCTTTCTCTGCCTCGGCTCCCCCTTTGTGCGCCGTGGGCCCTGGGCGGGGGACCTCAGTGTGAAAGTGCAGCTCAGAGAGGTCTGATGCGGACGGGGACGGGAGCTGGGGGGCCAGGCCAAGTTGCTGTGGGGGGTGCCTCCTGCCCAGGCATCTCCTGGTGGGGACACCAGTGGAGTGAGCCCTCAACATCTGCTGCTGTGCAGCTCTGGGCCACTTACAAACTGCTCTGGTCAGGGTTCTGATCTGCGGCACGGGGGCCGCTGGGGTCCTGGCCCAGGGTGGATGTTGGTCAGTCCTGCTCTCTCCCGCTGAGCCTCGAGCCCACAGGACACAGACAGGCCATCCTCTGGCTGAGAAGGGCCTGTGCCCTGAACGACCACAGGCGGCTCTCAAACCCATTTCGCAGATGAAGCAGCTGGAAGGCAGAGGCCCTGAAGCACCTGGAAGGCAGAGGCCCGAGGCACTCTTGAGAGCCCAGAGCTCACAGCCGGGCAGCCGTGGGTTTGGGTCAGGTCTGGTCCACCATCTTAATCAGGACTTAATCCTGCACCCCTGAGGGTGGGGCTGACAGTGGGCAGTGGGGGCCATAGGAAGCCACCGACAGATGAAGAAGAACCCTGGCCCCCATGGGTGGACAAGCAGCCCCCCCCCCTCTGCTGCTGCCGTCTGGGGGAGGTCTTTGTGGGGGAGCGGCTCTCGGCCTTGAGTTCTTGTGGCTGAAGACACAGCTCAGAGTCCCCTGGGCCAAACTCGGCTGACTCTCAGGTGGAGAAACTGAGGCACACTGTGCCAGGGTCCAGGGCCACTGGCTGCCCCTCACTCTCCTCTCCTTCCTGCCATGGGGACTCTGGCCTCCACCGAGCCTCTGCGATCTCTGGCAGCCTCCCCGAGGGTCTCTGTGACAGCCCAGGTGGTCACCCTTGTCCCTCATCCCACTGTAGCGGCAGGGTGGGATCGGGCCCTGCCTGTAGGAAGGAGTCCTGCTGGACACACCTGCCTCCCCAGCCCGCAGGGCTGCCCAGGGAGTGGTGGGTGGGTGACCTGGCATGGCAGCAGGCCTCCCAGCCAGCCACCCAGCAGCCCAGCACCACGGCCTCCAGAGTAGGCTCAGCCTGCCAGAGGCTCAGCCCTCCTGGCCAGGCCTCCCTGCCTCCATTTGCTGCACCTCACTGTGTCACGCCCCAGATAGAGCATGCCCTTCTTCCTCTCCCTCTGCTCTGCAAGTCTGTGGCTCCCCAGTGCCACAACTGGGTCAGGGCCCTCTGCCTGCATTTGAGGTCCACTAGGAGTTGGTAGAGCAGCTGTGCTGCAGTCTCTGAGGTCCGGAGTTCGATTCCCAGCACCGCAAACATGGGAGAAGGACCTGGCAATCCACTCCCAAGGCAATCGAAACAGTCAGCCATTGAAAACCCTATGAGGGTCGCAATGAGTCGGATACCGACTTGACGGCACCTAACAACAACAACAAGGATTGCTGGGATGGAGCCAGTTAAAGTGCTCCTCTGCAGTCTCTGAGGTCTTGGGTTTGATTCCCAGCTCTGCAAAAATGGGAGAAGGACCTGGTAATCCACTCCAGAGGCAATCCTGAAACAATCAGCCATGGAAAACCCTATGAGGGTCGCTATGAGTTGGACATGACTCGATCGCACCTAACAACGACAACATGACTGAACTCAGTCTCCCCCAAGATTCCAGCATGTTCCCATGAGTTCCCTTTGCCCCTCACTCCATGCTGTGCCTTTGCTCAGGCCGTGCCCTCTGCCTGCCACACCCTCCCCGCTGATCTCCTACTCTCCTGCTCCCCTGAGCTGTCTGTCCTCTGCCTTGGGGACGGCACCAGCCCCCAACACCACACAAGCCAGAGTCCAGGTGCCTGCCCTGCCCTTCCTGGGCCTCCCTCCTCCCTGCACCTGTCACCCGAGTCCCATCTTCCGCACCTCCCCAAGTGTGCCTGAGGCCAGCTCCCCTGTCCCGGAGGCCCCTCCTGGAGCGGGCTGCCATTGCCTTCCCCTGACCTCACACCACCCTCCGGGTCAGCTCCCTGTGTTCCCTCCGGGCCCTGTATCCCCAGGCAGCTCTGTGGATTGGGTCACCTCGGTCTCCTGCAAAACCCCTCCAAGGCTCCCTGCCCCACAGATCCTCTTGGGCACTCAGGTCTGAGGCCTCGGGACCCTCATCCATGCCCTCCCTGCAGCACCCCCCCAAGCCCCTGCATGCTCTGCGCCCAGCCCGCTGCCCCCTGCCTTTGTTATTTGATGCATTATGCATGACTTGCTCAGCCTCCGCCTCCTCTCCAGGAACTCAGGCCGGTGTGGGCCGCCTGTGTGGCTGGCACTAGGCCCCCTATCTGGCATGGTTTACAGCCTGGCCCCACCCAGAGGCAGGAGAAAGGGAGGCCCAGGTCCTTCCCTCTCCCCCCAAGAACCCCTCCTGCTGAGGCCACAGTCTCCTCCTTGCCCCTTCTCCAGCGCTCCCAGGCTGTGTCCCAGGAGTTGCCACCAGGATGAAGACAGGGACATGTCGGGGTGCTGCCCACTGGCTGGAAAGCACCCCACAAAGGGCTGTGGCTGCCTACGGGCCTCTGCTTTCCCCAGCCTCTGCTCAGGCCTGGCCTGGCTGGGTGAGGCTGGGCAGTTCAGGCAGCGGCCAGGAGGGGCATAGAGGGGGTGGGAAGGCAGCGCCCCCACATCTCCTCCCCTCCCCAGACCCCTGCCAGCGGCCTCCGCAGCCCAGCCTCGGCCTCTCCTCCCCTCCTAGCCTCTCTCCCTCCCCCTCCGGCTCCCCTACCCTCTCCTCTGCTCCGCTCCTCCCCCCTCCTCCCCTCCTCCTCTTTTCTCCTCTCCTGTCCTCTCCTCTCCTGTCCTCTCCTCTCTCTTTTCCTCTCCTCTCCTCTCTTCTGAGTCCTTCTCCCTGGCCTCCTTCCTTTCTTCTTCCTGGGTTAAAAATAATCAACTTTCTGGGAAGCAGTCGCTCCCGCTGCGCCGCCCTCCCCACACTCGGGAGCCCCTGAGAATAGCTTTCTGCGGTTCTCCGCGCGGCCCCTCCCTCCCTCCCCGCGCCCTCCCCGCCAGCTGACTAATAAGCCTGGCGGCCAGCGCTGCCAGCTCGCGGCGGAGGCCTTAACCACTTCTTGCCCGGGCGAACGCAGTAGCCGCTCAGTTAACACGGGCGGGCGGGGGGACGCTGTCCTCGAGGCGTGGGCGGCCAACCCAGGGCCTGGCCACGAGGGAGGACAGCGGGAGGTGGGGGAGGGACGACAGGTGCGGGCACCGAGGGACAGGTCGGTGCGCGTGGAGATCGGGACTGGGCGAGTGAGGTCCCCGCCTGCGGAGGGCCAGGGTCGAGGCCAGGGAGGGGCTGCAGGCTGTCCTGGGATCCAAGGCCGACCCTCGCTGGTGGGGCCTTTGCCGATCACCAGCTCCCCTTCTTGCAGAAGGGGAAACTGAGGCCCAGAGGGTGTGAGTCCACTCAGGTTGTTCCCGGGCTCGGGTCGCCCGGCGTTAAGGGAGGCCCGCAGCCCCAGGATGCAGCTGCGGCTCCTGCCAGGCTGAGGCTGGGGGAGGGGCGAGGGCCAGCAAGGTCAAAGGTGAGGCTGGGAGAGCCGGAGACACACGGAGGAGCAGCAGCCGGCGCGGTGGGGCCTCGGCGGCCCCGCCCACTCCGCATTACCTCATCGCCGCGCGTGCCCATTGGTTGGCTCCCCCGGAGGCCGGCCCAATGCGGCGCAGCCCGTTAACCTTGTCCACCCCGCGGGCTCTGCCCCGGCCGGGCCCCCTGCGTGCGTAGCCCTCCAGCACGGCTTCAGGCGCCGGGGTGGGGGGTCGCAGAGGGCAGCGGGACCCAGGGGAGGTAAAGCAGGTGCAAGCTGGCGGCTGGAGAGGTCAGTGGGTCCAGCGCAAGTGGGCCGGCCTTGTCTTCAAGGGCCCCTGCCCAGCTCCAGGCTGTGTGACCTTGGGCAACCGCCTTCACCTCGCTGAGCCCCCGCTTGTTTTCTCAGCTGTAAAAAAGAAGTGAATGACGTCACTCCTGCCCTTCCTAATTCTTCCCCCCCCCCCCCCGCCCCGAGCTTGCCAAGTGCGGGGCGCACGTGGGCTCCGCGTTCCACACTGCTTCCTCGCTGCAAGAGGTACAGTTGTTATTTCGGGTTTTCAAGAGAGGAAACGGCTCAGAGCAGCAAAGCTGCCTTTCAAGGTCACACAGCGAGAAAGTCCTAGCGCTGGGAATTGACCCCGAGCAATCCAAGATAGGCTTCTGCCGAGAGAGGGGCTGCTTCCCGCAGGAGAGACGGGAATGTGCCCAGGTGGTCAGGCCACAACACAGCCACTGTGATCAAATAAAACCGGGGACAATCTGGAGAGCCAGAGCTTCCAGGGAGCTTGAAAGAAAGAAGGGAGGGAGGGACAGAGCCGTCTGGGGAGGCAGGCAGAGGACCCTCAGACAAAGGCAGGGACACACAGGGCTGGCCAGGGGGCATGCAGTGGGGGTTGGGCAGCTGTGAAGGAAGCCACAGGGTCCTCTGGGGGCCCAATGGCTGGTCAAGGTTCAGCTGCTGGAGGAGGTCATGTGGGGCCCCGGGAGCCGGGTTCTCTGGGTAGCGCAGAGATGAGCAGGGGGCATGCCAGGGCCCACACGCCTTGTGTCTAAGTATTTACAGGTTATACATCAAGCTCACAAGCTGCTAAATAAAATATGTGCTGTCCTCCTTCCTTGACAAACACGCCTTCATAAGGACAAATACACCTGGAGGGCTGGGTTTGGATTCGGAATTCTCAGACGCCTCTGAGTCCACCCTGGCGGGTGCCCCCCCCCCTCACACCTTCCCCTGAGGGCTGCGTGGACATGCCAGCCTGAGGTATGGTGTTCCCAGGTGGTCTCCTATCTAAGAACTAACCAGGCCCGATCTTGCTTAGCTTCCAAGATTAGATGGTATCGGACGCCAGGGTGGTATGGCTGTATTTACAGCACTGACATACCAGGAGAGTGGCCAGCTCCATCCACAGCCCCTGCGGACAGCCATCTTGCGATCACGCAGGGCTTCCGGGCGATCAGACAGCCCTTAGGAGAGCAGGTCCAGGAAGCTGGCCGAGGGGCCTTTGGGCAGGGAATTCTGGGGTCCCAGGCACCTGGCTCGGGGTCCAGGGTTCCAGCTGGGCATGTTCTCTAAATCACAGGGCTCAGGTGTGAGGATGGTCCTGTGGAGGGGTTCCCATGCTAGACTCAGGGTCTCCTTCCTTCCTGAACGTGTTCCTGGCCATCACGTCCAGCCATGTACCTTACAGTGGCCGCTGGATCCCAGGGGACATCTGGACTCTTCCTCTACGCTCCCCCCAAACACCTTGCTTCTTCCCAAGTGAATCAGCCCCCTCCACCCTCTCCCCACCACTCCTGCCTGTACCAGGCCTGTGCCCCTCCTGCCCCTCCATGGACTCCCAGCCCCCACCCCTGGCCACTCCCAGATCCAGTTTGCCCACCCTATACCAGCCAGGCAGGTCTTTCTAAAGACCTGACACTTCCTCCCTATCAAGCCTTGCTTGGCACCCAGGCTCCCAGTGCATCCTTCTGGGGTCCCCCCAGCTGCTCCTCCTTGCCGGTTCTAAGCTCCAGCCAGCCATTGGCCCTTCTTTCTGGTTTGGATGGCCTTATGGTCTTTCCCCCTGATGTGTCTGTCAGCTTGTTGTGACGTGGTGGCTTGAATGTTGCTGTGATGCTGAAAGCTATGCCACCGATATCTCAGATACTAGCAGGCCCACCCATGGTGGAAAGGTTTCAGCTGAGTTTCCAGACTAAGACAGACTGGGGAGAATGACCTGGCAGCTCCCTCCTGAAACAATTGTTGTTGTTAGGTGCCAAGTACTTAGCAGACCAACCCTGCTTAGCTTCCACGATCTGATGGGATCAGCTGTCACAGGGCTATGGCTACAGGCCCCTGAAACAATTAGCCATTGAAAACCCTATGAATAGCAGAAAAGCACTATCAAAATATAGTGCCAGAAAATGAGCCCCTAGGCCATCCAAGAAAAGACAGGGGAAGAGTTGTTTCTTCAAAGTAGAGTTGACCTTAATGATGGGAAAGGGTAAAGCCCCTGGGATCTCCATTTAGTGGGGTGCCATAACTCAAAATGAGAAGACACACAGTGGCTGCAACAATGGGCTCAAACATAAAAAGATCAAAGATTGCATGCATGGCATAGTGTTGGGTAGCGTGTAATTCTGTCGTACTTAGTGTCACTATGAGTTGCATCCAACTCGATGGCACCCGACAACAGTGGTCTTTCTGCCCAGGGTCTTCATGGAAGCCACTCCCTCTGCCTGGAACCTTGACTTCTGCCTTTCATCTCGCCTATCTGGTTACAGATCCCCTCCCCAGGGGCCCTCCAGAGAGACCACATGGCAAAGAGCCAGCTGCCTGTGGAGATCCCTGTCACAGAGGTTTCCCATCAGGTCTGTGCTTGCCACGGGAAACAGCATGGGCAGCGTTGCCACTGTTTGGTCTGCATCTCAGCACAGCGCCTCCACAGGGAGGCATCGCGACACGGGCTGGCCGCTGGATGTTGAAAGGTGATGCCTCCGCACCGGACTCAGGATCAGGAGACAGAGGCAGCAGCGAATACCTCCTGAATGCTTCTCGGGCACCAGGCCCTGTTTTTCAGCACGTGACATATATCGATTCCTTTATTTCTCGAAGCCCCCTTTAAAATAGGAACCATCATTATCTCCGTTCTCCGGCATGAGGGCGGTGAGGCACAGAGAGGTTCAGTGACTCGGGCGCGTGGCAGGCAAGCAAGGGACCCAGATTGCAACCCCGGCAGTTGAGCTCTAAAGCTCGGCCACTTCTTCCCCACTTCCGGCCCCAGCCAGGCTGATACTTTGCTGGGGGTCCCCGGGCTGGTGTCTTTACCTCTCTGAGCTGAAGCTTTCCTGTGGGTGTAGCATAGGTAGGGTTAGCCAGAGTGCCATCCCAGATGTCCCTGGCCACCTGAGGTCTCATGACTTTGGGCCAGTTCCCCTGACGGTCTGCCCTGCGGCGAGCTTCTGCTCTCAGCCTCCCCTCCCACGTCCCCAATAGTGCTCCTGAGGGGTGGCTGGAGAACAGGGTGATTGGAGTTGGGCGAGGCAGGTGCTGAGCGCATCTGCTTCCCTACTGAGGAGCGGAAGGCAGGGCAGTCTGGGGAGCCGGGGGAGTGAATTCTGACGCCTCCACTGAGCTGTGTGGCCTGGGGCCTGGGGCGCCCCAGCCTGGGCTCCCTCATCTGTCTTGCCTCCTGGAGCTGCAGGTCACGGGGCCCGAGGACCCTACCAGTGCCTGGCTTGCATGTGGGGGGGATGGGTCCTAGGCCCCCCATCACCCTTCCTTTTCTGGCCAGTGGTCCTTAGCAGTCCTGCCATCTGGGCCAGCCTGGGCTGCTGCGGGGCCTCCAGATTCAGGGGCCCCGCTGGGCTATGGAAATGCACTGAGCAGCCAGGTCCTGGGGCTCAGAGATGGAGCGTTGGAGGTTGGGGGCCTGAGGACAGTCACTATGGGATGGGGGAGAGGGCAGCAACTTGGTGCAGGGTCAAGCTTGGGCCCCCATGCCATCCCAGGTGCCTTTCACAGCAGCCCTGTGGCATAGGTAGCCATTTTCCAAAGGAGGAAAACACAGGGACACTCAGAAAGGGAGAGTGACTTGTCTGAGGTCACACAGCAAGGCAGAGGAGCCCGGATTCTGCCTCTACCTGCTCTGCCCCCACCTTAGGCAAGGGCATTCAAAATGCATTGATAGAGGGCGAAGTTGGGGCAGATTAGGAAAGCCTGGTCAGGGCCCTGAGGTGGCACCCAGGTCACAGGTTGTCGGGGTTCGGCTCAGGCATGGCAGAGGTCAGAGCCTTGCCCTGACACCAAGTGGGTATCAGGGACCCACTAGACTGGGTTGGTGTGGTGGCCGGAGGCACCAAAGAAGGACCTCACGAGACCTTCTGCAGGAAATAGGAGAGGGAAGTTTATTGGGTTACTCCCCAAGTGGGGTGCAACCAGCAAGCAGGCCCTGTCAAGTGCTCAAGTGCTAGCTCTAAGCCTGAAGCAGCTGCAGGCTCACTGGTGGAACAGCTCAGCCTTAAAAGCACAGCTACAAGCAGTTGGTGTTCCTCTGGGCTGGAGGTCCGGTGGTCTTCACTCTTGCAACTCGCCTTCTCTGCCTCCCTCCTTCCCAAGGGTGGGAGGAATTGGGGAGCTCTTCGTGGCTTGCTTGTAGCCTTCGGCGCTTTGGGGCCCCTCGTCTTGACTTGTCTGCTTGCTAGATGGTCTTCCACAGGATTGGGGAGTGCTGGGTCAAGGTGATGGGGTCCAGTAGCAGGTGATAACAAGAGGGTCCAGGTGGGGGCCAGGAGCTTGCTTATATAGGCTCCTGGGACGGGGTGTGTACTGGGGTTAGCCAATCAGGGCACATTCCTGACAGATTGACAGGTAAACTGTCATACCTGCCAGGTAGGGGCAGTTATTTAACTGGGGTGCTATGGGTAGCCAATCAAAATTGAGGTGGTTGAGGCTGGTCAGGCTGGTCAGGGGCCATCTTTGCTCACTCGGTGGGAGGGGGAATAAAGGAGTGAGTAGAATGTAGCCTGAGTGTTAGCCCCTCATGCTGGTTAGAGGGACCCTATTTATGGGGAGCTTTACAAATCCCCCACAACAGGTGCAGAGTTTATAGACGGCATGGGGGTGCCTAGTGGCCACCCAGCTGCTCTCCTCACCCACTTCTGTTGAGCTGCCTTTGTTCCCTGTTGTCACCGGTCTCTGCTGGACTCTCAGCTAGATGAGGGCCCCCACTGCCCAGCGCACAGATGGTCCCCATGTCCCCAGGGATGGCCTGTGAGGGGAGGCAGTGAGCAAGCGGCAGCCGGCTCCTCCCCCGCTCTCCTTTGGCCTCAGTTTCTCCACCTGCACACGGGGGATGTGCCCCACCCTGGGGTGGGCTCAGGTGGGCCCTGGCTTCCTGCTGGGCCAAGGGGGATCCTAACACCCCAGGAGCCGTGATGCAGAGGCAGCCATGCTGCAGGGGTGGGCGGCTTGGCTGAGCTCCCGGCCTCTGCCCTGCCCTTCTTATTTCCCACCCATCAGGAGGGGAGGAGAGGGGAGGAGAGGCCACCTTCTGGCCCAGCCCACAGGACTGCAAGAGGGGACAGAAGCTCTGTCTACAATGCCTCCTTTGGCACTGGCCAGGAGCCCCAGCCAAACACCCCTTCCTGTACCTGGCACAACGTGGCTCCTCGAAGGTCGCCAGACCCTCCCCCCCCACCGCCCCAGGGCAGGAAGACTCACCTGTGGGAGGAGCCACGCTTACTGGCTCAGTCCACAAACTCAGCGGCCACTGTAACGATGGCATTTCTGGGTTTCTACAAGGTACTTTTCAGTGTTATCCCGTTTGACAGATGAGAATGTCGAGGCTCCAGACAGAAGTACCCTTAAGGCTGTGGGCCTGAGCTGGTGGATCACAGCCCAGGGGAGTGGCCAGAGGGTGAGGGCTGAGGACCAGCCCTGGCAGCATGGGAGAGGAGGGTGTTGGAGGAGACCTGGAAGGAGGGGGCACCCACAGGGGTGACCATGGAGCAGGTGGAACCAGCCAGTAACTGAGCAAAGACTTGTGCAGGGGCTTGGGAGGGACTGGGGAAGGCCAAAGAGGGGGCCCTGCCCTTGCTGGGGGTGGGGGGGTGTCCCTGCCTCAGAGGCAAGACTAAAGGCTGTAGGGGCCAGAGGAGGGGCCGATGTGCGGGTCTGGGATGGGAAGGGTGTGTGTGACGTGGCAGTGTGTGTCTGCCGGCCATGGTACCCGGAGCTGTGTGTGTGTGTGAGTGTGTGTGCGCGTGCCCAAGTAGTGTGTGAACTGTACGGTGGTGTGACCCTGCCCGCAGGGTGTGGTCTGTGACGTGGCGCAGCCCATACAGGGGTTTGTGTTTTGGGGTGGTGCTGAGACTCCCCTAGGGGAAGAACGAAGGATTGGTGGAGGCAGAGGAGCCAACCGGGAAAGTTGACAGGGGAGGCAGGGAGTGTTCCGGAAGCTACCCAGGCAGGGAACAAGGAACAGCACATGCAAAGGCCCGGGGGCATGAAGAGGAAAACTGGAGCACTGGAGGATTTGAAAGGGCTCTGGAAGGCTGGGGGCGGGAAGGGGGAGTAGGGTGGGCAGGGCAGGCTTGGCCTTTCTCTGCCACCTGGGTGTTCTGTGTGCTGGCGGTTATGTGGGCAGGAGGGCGCAGGGGCTGGTAGAGGTCCAGTCACGGGCCAGGTAGGGGGCCGGCTGGCTCAGGGGTGGCTGCTGGGTGGTGGGGGAAGAGATGCCTGAGATCTTGGACCTGGGCCTAATTCTCACTCTGCCCCTGACAGCCATAGCCCAACCCTTAGTTTTCCCTCTGTAAATTGGGTCCCAAGACCATGTGCCCAATGGCGCAGGAAGGCGCTTAAGAACTGCAGGGTTGGGAGCAACTGCCCAGGGCTGAGCAGGCTTTTGCTAATTAGCTTTTCCAGGCTGGAAGAGCCTAGGAGAGGGAGGGCCCAGGAGGAGCAGAGGAGAGCCAGGATCTGAACCCAGGAAATCTGACTCCAGTAGTGACTCCAGCCCAGTCTTGTCCCAACAGCTAGCCATGTGTGCGCGCTGCAGTACCTCAGCATGCAAGGACTCATTTGACCCTCTCTGTACAGAGAGGGGCTGGGGCTTGGCTCAGCTGGTAGAGCGCTGATCTGTGCTCTGAGGCCCTGGGTTCTGACCCCAGCACCGCAAAAATGGGAGAAGGACGTGGCAGCCCACTCCGGAAGCAATCCACCATCGAAAACCCTATCAATAGCAGAAAAGCACTGACATAGTGCCTGCTGGTATGGCCCAGTGTCAGGGAGTGTTTCGTTTTGTTCTACATAGGGTCACTGAGTCGGATCCTTCTTGACCACACTTAACAACAGCCTCGCAAAGACCCTCTGTTGTCACTTCATTACCTACTATATTGTGGCCTACAGCCATACCATCCTGGTGTCCAATCCCATCTAATCTTGGAAGCTAAGCAGGGTTGGGCCTGGTTAGTCCTTGGATGGGAGACCACTTGGAAATACCAGGTGCTTTAGGCATGGCAGAAAGACCCGACAGCCCACTCCTGAAACAATCAGCCATCGAAAACCCTGTGAATAGCAGAGAAGCACTGACATAATGCTGGGCATGGCAGAGTGTCAGGGACTGTTTCGTTCTATTGTACAGATGATTGCTAATGAGTCGGATGTGAGTTGGGGGCACCTAACAACAACAACCAGACACAGGAACAGTGTCCAGCCTCAGCACCTCACCCTGGCAGGCCTGCTCCAGGACCCCAGCCCGCTTGGGTGATACGGGGTGCTGTTTCCTCAGCAGATGCCCTAGCAAGTCTGGTAGATCAAGCATTCCCCACCTTCCTTGGCCTGTTAGGAACTTGGCTGCACAGCAGGAGGTGAGTGGCTTCATCTGTATTTATAGTTGTTCCCCATGGCTTGGACCATCCCCAAATCGCCCCTACTCTACTCCAAGGAAAAAACTGCCTTCCATGAAACCGGTCCTTGGGGCCATAAAGGTCGGGGACCACTGTGGTAAGATAACACCTCGCGAAAAAATGTGTAGCTCTCGGCCCAGAAACCCAGCTCGCCTGTGCTGTCCCTTGCCCTTCTCTGGGCCTCCATATACCCAGCCGTACAATCCACAATCGGCTCTGAGTTGCTGCAGATTTGTGACACATCTGCGGACTTCCTCCAGAAATACAGCATGCGCCCAGAAGCGGTGGTGGCGGCACACTGCCTTCCATCCCCAGCCAGCCTGCATCTGAACCCAGCAACCCAGGCTGCGCCCTCCACTGGGCCCCCGCGGCGGACCGGAGGTGGGGATGCAGCTTGGGGGCAGGTGTCCGAGCCTGGCCGCTCTGGGCCCTGCCAGCCTGACGTCAGGCCGGGCCTGCGGGTCCTGGCTCAGCACAAACAGACGCCGGCCGACCGACCGGGGGTGGCGATGACTCAGGGCCGAGTCGGCCGGCCGGCCGGGAGGGAGCGGAAAGTTTGTGCGGATGACATCAGCGGCGGCGATCGCGGGAGGGCGGCTCCGGGAACCGCGGCCTGGCGGGCGGCCCGGCCGGGGCGGGACGCGCAGGAGCCCCGCGGCCCGGCCGGCGAGCAGCGGCTCCACCCGCCCGCGACGCCGCCGCGCGCCGCGCTTCGGAGGCAGCCGCATCCATCCTGCTGCGTCCCTGCATTTTAATTAGCATCGCATTAATATTCATGAGCCGGGACTCGAGGGGGACCGCGGGCTGTCATCTCCCTCGCTCGCCCGCGCACCCCCCGCACCCCTCTTCCCCGGCTGAGTCGTGGGCTTTTTCCTTCCCGGCTCCCACCCCCACCGCCCGCCTGCGCCAACAGTTGGCGCTCGGCAGATTTGGGGCGGGGGGAGCGAGTGTGAACGGGGGCTGTGAGCGGGAGTGTGAGTGGGTGTGGGCGGGGGTGATCGCGAGTGTGGATGTGCCTTGGGGACTGCAGGTGACCTGTGCGCGGGTGTGTGCGCGTGATCTGTAGCCCCCCCCTCACACCCCCAGAGTCTGTGTGCACGCGAGCGAGGGGCTCCCTGATCGGGGCTGTGTGCATGGCTGGGGC
The DNA here is from genome assembly GCA_007922755.1 of Pedetes capensis. NCBI lineage: Eukaryota > Metazoa > Chordata > Mammalia > Rodentia > Pedetidae > Pedetes > Pedetes capensis. The sequence continues at coordinate 29,794 of VMDO01018953.1, forward strand.
GTGGTTGGAGGAGGTCTAAAGCCCTCCACATCAGTCAGCGGAACCTGGCTGTACGAATTGGGCAACTGAGGCTGGGAGAGGGGCGGGGCCCTGCCCAGTCTCCCAGCAGACTGGGTCACAGGGCCCAGCAGTTCCACCATCTCCACTGCCTGCTCACCTGGGCTGTTGTATGTGACAGTGGCAGACAGCATGTGCTGGACGGTCACCTCTCACAGCTCCTTCCCAGTAAGACTGAGCAATACCTTTGCAGGTGGGGAAACTGAGGCAAGTGAGCCAGGTGGTGCGGGGCAGAGCTGGAGCCAGAAAGGTTCTCAATCCTGAGCCTCCAGCTTTTTTTTTTTTTTTTTTTTTGCGGTACTGGGGGTTGAACCCAGGGCCTCGTGCTTGCATGCTTTGCAAATGCTGGACCACTGAGCTGCACCCCCAGCCCATTATGTTTTCCTTTTTGAGACAGGGTCTTGCTAAATTATGCAGACTGCCTTTGGTCTCGAACTTGTGATCCTCCTGCCTCCGCCTCCGGAACCGCTGGGATTATAGGAGTGCACCACCGTGCCCTGCTTAGTCTCCAACTTTAAAACCCACCGTGACACCCTCTGTGGTGTTGCAAGGGCTCTCAAAGGGCTGCTCTGGGGGTGCATGGAGGTTCCTCGGGGTCCCAGGCATCCGAGCAACTCCTCAGAAACGTGACTTACCAGCTGCTTCCCTCCCAAGGGAGTCTAAGGGAGGCAGGCTCCCTGTGGCTCTCCCCGTCCCCTTCCTTCTCCTCCCCCCGCCCCAGGCCTACCAGGGACCCCCAGAAGGCAGGGAGCAGGCAGACAGGCTTTGGGGTGCCCGGCTCTCCTCCTTGGCCTGGGGCCGGGCAGGCATTGGCGCATTCATTAATTCACAGAGAAGTCAATGCTCATGCGCCATCTCTGCACCAGGCCCTGGGTGCTCTCTGCCCTCAGCTCTGCTCGGCTCTGCTGGGAAGGGTCCTCAAAGGGGGCTCTACATACTCATGGGCCAATGCTCGTTGGGGGCGTCTAGGGCCACCTGTGCACAGAAATGGCTTCTTACCCCCAGCCTTGCCACGGAGCTTTGGGGTGCACACGCTGGGAACCAGAAAGGGCTGTGGTCCCTTTGGGCTGGAGGAAAGGTGACTGCCGTAAGCAGCCTGGCTCAGCTTCTCCCTCCTGGAACCTGGCCTCCTCCAGCCTCCAAGCCAAGCAGAGCAGGCGCTGATCCCTCTGTCTTTCCCCGGGTTCAGCCAAGGCCGTCTTCCCTCCACGTCCACCCCGCCCCCGGCCTGCCTTCTGAGCACGCAGGACAATCTGAACTGTTCCTTCCTCTCTGCCCACGTGGGGCGGAGCTGGACCTTATGTCCCAGCCATGTCCCCTGAGCCTTTCCTCCCTCCTCTGGGAGCTCCACATGAACAGGGCTAAGGGAATAGACGGTGAAGTCAGAGGGAGCCGTGGTTGAATAGGACTTTGCAGAGTGAATAGGAGTTTGCCTAGGAGTATTTCTGTTACGCGAAGAGAGGCTGCAGCCCCCATTCTGGGAACCAGAGCAGGCTAAAGGCAAGTGGTCTGGAGAGGCTGGAGGGACAGCACTGAGGAGGCCGAGACAGTACAGCGAGTGGCTGGGACTCCCATGTGGGCTCAGGCAAGCCATAGCCTCCTAGTTCCTGATCTGTAAAATGGGACAGTGGCACATTGTTTGCTGGATTTTATTTAGACAGAGACACTGCCAATAAAGCCTCCAGCAGGGCACTTGTGCTCCTGCGTGGGACACAGGCAGATCCCTGGAACAGCTGTCCCCATTTAGCTCAGCATGGGATTTTAGGACCACCCTGCGCCTCGAATCCTAGCCAGTGGGGAAGACTGGGGACAGGCTGAGACTGTCAAGGGAGCACTGAGGCTCTAGGTAAAAGGGGTTCCACATGGCCCATCCCCTAGCTGGCCCACTGACTCCAGGCTCCGTCCTGCTGCAGCTGCCTGTGGCCCTCTGCCTCCTTTGAGTATTGCCTCCTGTTGTTGTTGGGACAGTTGTACATGGCGAAAAATAAACAAATAAAGGAAGCATCGTCAAAGTTCATGCAATGCCTCCTGACCTGTCCTGCTCTTTAATGTGGCCAAGAAGTTCCTCTGCGGTCTCTCAAACGCCCATAGGGTGCCATGGGCCTCTGCTCACAGGCCTTCCACAGCACCCTATTTTTTTGCTTTGTTTTGCAGTATTTGGGAGTTGAACCCAGGACCTTGCACATACTTTGCAAGCATTGTACCACTGAGCTGCACCCCCAGCTCATTTCTTTCTTTCTTTCTTTCTTTTTTTTTAATCTAGAGACAGGGTTTTGCTAAGTTATGTAAATTGCCTCTGGCCTCCAACCTGAGATCCTCCTGTCTCTGCCTTCCACGTTGCTGGGATCACAGGCGTGGGCCACTGCGCCTGCAACGGCACGCCTGCACGATGTCTTTACAGAACAAAGGCAGCCTTCTGAGGTCCTCTGCCTAGCCCCAGCCTGGGCAACGCGGCTCCCCTTTCTGTCACTTTTGACCTCCTTGACGGTGACACTGAGCTGGCAGGCTGTCCTCACACATGCCACATCCTCTCAAGCCACCAGGCCTTCGGCCCTGCTGTGACCGCCACTAACACTCTTCATAGCTCCAGGCCAGTGTAGGCGGCTCTGGGGTCTCCTTGCCCCTTATATCCCTCCTCCCGCCCTGGCCTCCCCAGGTGCCCCCAGCAGGGGGAGACACAAGTGTATCCTGCTACCTCTTACATCTGTCTAAGAGTCTCCTTGGGGCCTACATCATCTCTGAGCTGTGAGTTTGTCTTACACACAGTAGGCACTTAAAACTTTTATATATATTTAATACATTCAATATATATTTAATACATTGCTTTTATTTTAGGGAGTTGGGCTCTAGGACATATTGGGGTTCCAATCCTGACTATCATTTCCTAGCTGTGTGTCCTTGAGAAAGTGAATTGGCCTCTCTCAGCCTTAGTTACCTCTTCTGCAAAATAATGTTAATAAAATCTTCCAAGAGTAACAGTGTGATGGTGTTGTTATGAGGTGCCATTGAGTAGGGTCTGAATCATAGTGACCCTATGTACAGCACAGCAAAACGCTCCCCGATTCTGTGCCAAGCACACCATCTTATTTATGTTTAAGCCCGTTGTTGCAGATACTGTGTCAATCCATCTAGTAGAGGGTTTTCCTTTTTTTCGTTGTTGTTGACTTGCTACTCTCCCCAACACTGTGATACAGTGTGAGTATATTTAAAACATCCAGCACTGCCATGAAGCATAGAGCTGCCTATGAGCGCTAAGCATTACTGCTAATCAGTTCTGTCTTATTTGGTCTCATTCAGACTTGTCCAAGGTCGCCTGTCTAGTTTGGGACAGTGCTAGGACTCAACTTTTGTCTCTTCCCACTCTGTTTATTTCTCTCTGGTGAATGAGACATACAGGCCGCTGCCTCTGTTTTACAAAGAGAACAAGGCCCAGAGAGGCTGAGTCATGAACCCAGAGTCACACAGCAGCTCCGTGAGCAAAGCAAAAGTCTGCCTGTGGGCTCTGTCCCTCTACCCTGAGTTCTTCAGGTTTTGTGGGGTAGGGGACCAGCTTGGGGTCCCCACTCCTCCTAGTGGTCAAGGAACTGGCAAGATGAGCCTCTTGGCAGCCAGGTGGCCCCCACGAGTGGAATGACCAGGAGAGTCACCCAGGCAGCCAGCCCCATTTGCTTCGCGTGTGCCCAGGCTCATCAACCCTCACGGCCACCCGAGCGGTCCTCTGGTCCTCCTAGGTGCCCGATTCCATTCTCTGGGCGGGGCTTGTGAGGGATGGGCAGCGCAGCCTCCAGTGCCCCTCCACTTGCCCCGCACCCTGGGCCCTCCACTGACCACCGAAGACAACGCCCCCCTGGCCTGTGCGTGGCTGCTCTGGCCTGCCGAGGTCCAGAGTGCGCTCTGCCTGGAAGCACATGTGGGGGTCTGTCCCTGCCCTGGCTCCGCAGAGCCGCCCAGCTGTGCCTCTGAACTGCACCCAGACTCTCCCCGGCTTTGCCAGGGAGACTGGAAATTTCTGCTCAGCGGCTTGGTCTGGGTTGATTCCCACCTCGGTGGGGGTGTAGGGGAGGAGCTGCCGCTCTACAGCTGAACAGGCTCAGCCTTCTGGGGGCGTGCGGTGAAGGGGCCCCGCGGGGCCTCGTGAGTCCCTCCGAACTATAAAGTGGCCAGGCTGAGCGCGCCCTGAGGGCCAGGACCGGCAGGGCTTCACAGAAGCGTCTGGCGCTCTGTGGCTACCCCATGGCGCAGAGGTACAGGGCAGAGCCTGTGACCCCCGCAGAGCCAGCGCCAGAGATGCGGGAGCCGGCAAAGCCGCAAGGGCCCCTGGAGGCCCAGGGCCCCAGGCATCAGCGGCGGCTTGGCCGGCAGCTGCAGCGCAGGGCTTTTGGCTCCTCGCTGGGGTCTCTGCTGGCATCTGGGAGGGCCTTCTTTGGCCACTCTGAGCCCCCCAGGGACCCCAAGGGTCTGGAGTCCCTGCAACTGGTCCGTGGAGGTGCCCATCTCTCTAAACCCATACTTTTCCAGACACAGCCCAGCCTCGGGCCTGGAGGCGTCGGACCCAGGCCCAGGCGCCCCTACTGTGTGCCCCCTGGGGTCAGACCCAGGCCCAGGTGCCTCTACTGAGTGGCCCTAGCGTCGGGCACAGGCTCTCCTACTGTGTGCCCCCAGCGTCAGACCCAGGCCCATGTGCCCCTACTGTGTGCCCCCAGCGTTGGACCCAGGTCCAGGCGCCCCTACTGTGTGGCCCGGCATCAGACAGAGGCCCAAGTGTCCCTACTGTGTGCTGCCGGTGTAGGAACCAGGCCCAAGTGCCCCTACTGTGTGCCCCCTGCGCAGTCACCAGGCCCAAAGCCTCCGTGGGACAGGGCAGTGATCAGATTCCGGAGGCGCGCGGATGCCTGGAGAGGGATCAGCCATCAGGAAGGCGGCGGGGCCACAAGCAGGTGGGCGCCGGGGGAGGGGAGACGCGGGGCGGGGTGCGCAGGGGGCCCTGTCCAGCCCCCGCCCGCCCGCGGCGCCCGCTTCAGCGGAAAGGAATGTCTCGCTCGGCGGGGGCGCCCGCCGCCCTCCCCGGCCTTGCTTCTGCTGCTCCAAAGCCGCGTGGGCGGCTCGTGGGGCCGCGGGCGCCGCCCCCGCCCGGCCCGGCATCCGCCCCTCCCCCGCCTGCATCGAAGTCGGGGCGCAGCTCGCTTGGGGTGCGCGCGGCCCGCCCCGCCCCCCGCCATAACTCAGAAGCCTGTCAGGCTGGGCGCAGACTCCTGGCGCCGGGCTGTGCTCCAGGAAAGAAAAAAGGAACGACAGGGGCACGAGCACCGAGCCCCGCGAGCCGCCCGGCCCCCGCCCTGCCCGCCCGCGCGGCGCAGGGAGGGCGCGCGCCACCCATCCATAATTGACGCCCGCATCCATTATTCAGCGGCCGCGTCCAGGGAGGGAGGCGCTGCGCAGCCCACCCGCCCAAGCGCGCTCCGCGCCGGGGGTCCTGTTGTGAGAAAGCTGCGGCGGGGTGGGCTCCGGGAGCTGCGCGGGGGAAGCTGCGGAAGTGGGAGAGACGCCCGGACCTCCCAGCTCGACGGAGGAGGAGGAGACGGCAGCAGCGGGGGTGGCCAGGGGCGTGGGAAGAGCCTGGCCTGGGCTCTCCTTCCTGCCTTGCCTCTTTCCTTCCCGTCTTTGCTGCGAGCCCACTATGTGCCAGGGCGCCTGCAGCGGAGGGCAGTGGTACGGAGAGGTTGGGAGCAGCAACGCATACATGGCAGAGTTAGGTGCAAACTTGCTCTGTGTTTCGTTCTCCCCTCCTGTGTGACCTTAGGGAGAGGGGGTCCCTTCCTGAGCATCCAGGTCCTCCTCTGCTGCAGGGAGATGAACAGAGGAAGGACTTCAGGAGTGGGAGACGGGAACTGGCAAGGAAGATGGGGGGGGAAGGGTCCTCTGTGGGGAAACTGCGTGGTGGGGGGAGCACTTGAAAGTCATCATCAAAACCAGGTCACCCCAGGGCCTCTTCTCTGGCTGACTCCTCATTGGCCCAACCCTCAGAAGGGTCTGCATAAGGCAGCCGGAGGGGTCTGCCTGCAGTCAGTGTAAATTTCCTGCCCTCAGCCTCCACTCCCCCCGCGACGGCCTTCCCACCCCCATCTCCTGCATCCGCCTTCCAACCTGCCCTCCCTGCAGGCCCTAGCGAGGTCTGCTCAGCCCAGGGGCCGGAGTGTACTTTCCCCAAGACTAAGCTAAGGAGGCCTCTCCTGCCTGCCAGGCAGAGGCCTCAGAGGGTGCGTCTGTCTTGCCCGATATGGCAGCATCGCCCTTAGCTGGGTGAGAGAGGTCCATGTTTTGTGGGGCCTGAAGCATTGACAGCCTCGCGGACCCACTTGAAGAATGACGTGAAGTTATGAAGACTTGGATACGCTCAGGGTCTTGGTGGAGCCCGTGTGCCAGGAGCGTGGGGCTCAGGCTGGTTTAGCTCCTCTAGGCGGATGACACAGCTGTCACCCCTTTGCAGAGAAGCATCGCTTAGGAGAGGGAGTCACAAACCGGGTGTGGTGGCGCATGCCTGTAATCCCAGCGGCTCCGGAGGCGGAGGCAGGAGGATCACAAGTTCGAGACCAGCGGCAGTCTGCGTAATTTAGCAAGACCCTGTCTCAAGAAGCAAAAAAAAAAAAAAAAAAGGGCTGAGGGTGCAGCCAGTGGTCCAGCACTTGCAGAGCATGCAAGCTCGAGGCCCTGGGTTCAACCCTGGGGGGGGAAAAAAAAAAAAGTAAAGGAAGTCACTGGCCCAAGGTTCTTTGGGTAGAAAGGGTGAAGCCAGGACTCAACCCACATCTGAGCCTCCAGGGAATATTCTCAGTGGCTTCAGTATACATGCCACATCCCCCCTCCCCTGTCCCCACCGACACCCAGCCACACAAAGGGCAGGGAAGCCCTAGCCTCTAGAACAGTCACTGCCCCCCGCCAAGGGCCCCATGGCCCAAGGCTTTAGCCGAGGAGGCCTTCAGTTCCTGACAACAATCACACAGTTCCAGTTCCTGTGTAACCATTTATGGGACCCAGTGCTTTCCACAGGGGCTGAGGCCCTGGGTTCGATCCCCAGCATGCAAAAATGGGAGAAGGACCCGGCAGCCCACTCCCAAAACAATCCGGAAATGATCAACCATTGGAAACCCTGTGCATAACAGAGAAGCACTGACATGGTGCAGGGTATGGCACAGCGTCGGGGAGTGTTTCGTTCTGTTGTACACAGGGTCACTATGAGTCGGACCCAACTCAATGGCACCTATCAACAAGCGCATGCCAGAACTCCAGCCTCAACTGATCTGAAGGGAGAACCCCCCTGTGAGTTGAGGGGGTCCTGCCCTCTGCATGCTACAGGCACAGAGCAGGCAGAGGCACTGGTAAAGTGCAGCTTCCTGTCGTGAGGCCTGGGACTCGGCATCGGACAGCAGCCCCCCCAGGTGTGTCTCAAGTGCAGTAAAGCTGGAGACCCGCTGCCCCAAGAGCCAGAAAGGGCCCAGTGTGCTTGGACCCGGCCTTCCTCACAGCGGGGCCTCATTTGCTCTGAATCCAGCCGATCTCAGTAATGGCCCAAGCTCACCCCGCTGGAAGCTAAAGGGTTCATTTACTAAAGACCCCCAGTGGGCCTGGACCTGGCCTCTCTGGGTAGTCACTGCTCCCCTGAGAGGTAAGGACAACCATGGCCCCATTTTACAGATGGAGGATCTGAGGCCTGTTGTTGTTGTTAGGTGCCGTCGAGTCGGTATCCGACTCATAGCGACCCTCATAGGGTTTTCAATGGCTGACTGTTTCAGGATTGCCTTGGGAGTGGATTGCCAGGCCCTTCTCCCATTTTTGCGGTGCTGGGAATTGAACTCGGAACCTCAAAGACTGCAGCGCAGCGCTCTACCCACTGAGCTAAATCCCAGCCCACAGGGGAAACACTATTGTCAGTGCTTCTCTGCTGTTCATAGGGTTTTCAATGGCAGATTGATTTTTTGGGAGGCCTAGGGAAGCAAAATGGGGAGGGTTACATGCTGGGGAAGGAGGAGGCTGGGCTGGGAACACAGTCTGCAGAGCCACAGAGCTCAGCCGTCATTGCCCCCCCGCCCTGCCCAGCTGGCAGCAGGCATGGGCTCCTCCCCCCACAGTGCACCTGGCAAGGGTCCATCAATGACATCCAGAGTTTGCAACCAGCCCGTGAATGGCTTTGAGACATTAGACACACTCCGGAGCCACGGTGTTCTTGTTGTTGTTAGGTGTCATTTAGTCGTGCCCGACTCATAGAGACCCTCGTAGGGTTTTCAATGGCTGATTGTTTCGGGATTGCCTCAGGAGTGGGTTACCACGTCCTTCTCCCGTTTTCGTGGTGCTAGGAATCGAACTCGGGACCTCAGAGACTGCATACCAGTGCTCTACCAACTGAGCTAAATCCCAGCCCCCGGAGCCACAGTAGGGATCTCAAACTAAGCTGTGCAACAAAATCAGGCTACAGGCCCCAAAGAAAGTTCCTCAAGCAGGCCCCCTCTCTGCGGCGTCTTTCTAGCCGCGTGCAGGCGGAGGCGTGTTTGCGGAAGGATTGATGTATTTGCTCCGTGCAAATCTTTGCCTTTTCTCTGTGTGCAGTTGTGGGGAGAAAGGAAGAGGCTGGGCAGCAGGCGAAGGGCATGGAGCTGGGTGCTGGCACAGGGCCGATCTGCCTCCGTGGGCTTATCCGAGGGGCTCTGTGGCCACGCTTCCCTTGTCAAGCCAGCTCTGGGCAAACACAGCCTCCCTTATCCCTGCACCGGGAGGGGGTCAGGGCACCAGAGAGGTTTTGTTTTCAGGTGGGGAGAAATTGATTTAGGGGCTGCTGCCTCAGAGGCCGAGCTGGGATTTAGCTCAGCTGGTAGAGCGCTGCGCTGCAGGGTCCCGAGTTCAATCCCCAGCACCACAAACATGGGAGAAGGACCTGGCAATCCACTCCCAAGGCAATCCTGAAACAGTCAGCCATTGAAAACCCTATGAGGGTCACTATGAGTCGGATACCGACTCGACAGCACCCAACAACAACAACAGCAGCCTCGGAGGCCGAGGGCAGTGGCTGGGCCGGAGGGTGCCGATCTGTTCAGGGACCTTGCAGAGGCGGAACTGGGGAGGCGGGACCCGAGGCTGGGCAGCCATCCAGGTGGTGAGCACCCCATCTGGGGAGGTAGTCAAGGCGGGCTAGGGTGGAGGGTGGTATGTGGGAGGGACAGAGTTGCGCCTCAGGAAAAGAACGGAGAATTGGCTGAGGCCACTTGACGTTGTTCTAATTCTTTTTTTACAATCCTGCTGTTGAATCCAGAGATGACCCCTTGGCCTTCTTCCATGTTGAGATCCTGGGACTTTCTGTTCCTCACATAACTGATCTGGCCAGGTGGGTCTGAGGGGAAAAATTAATGGACAGGGAAGGCATCAGGAGATGATGTTCAGACCAGGACCCCACAAACCCCAGAGGAGCACCCCGGAGACCAGGCGGAGTCCTCAGCACCTCATCTTCCAACAATGCTGCCATTTCTCGACATTCCCGTATACTCTCTTCCCTTGCAGTCTGCTCATCTTTCATCCTATTATTGACAAAAATACTACTAATAATTGACAATCAATAACGGTACTATCCGTAGCATTAGCTAAGCACTTACTGTGTCAGGCTCTGTGTAAGGACTTTATTTATAGATGTATATAATCCACATGGGGCTGGGATTTAGCTCAGTTGGTAGAGCGATGCTCTGCTGTCTCTGAGGTCCCAAGTTTGATTTCCAGCACCGCAAAAATGGGAGAGGGACCTGGCAATCCACTCCCAAAGCAATCCCGAAACAATCAGCCATTGACAACCCTATAAGTGTTGCTATGAGTTGGATACTGACTCGACGGCACCTAACAACAACAACATAATCCACATGGCAGTCCTGGGAGAAAGGGCTTTACTCAGACTATGACTCCCATTTAGCAGATGTGGCCACTGAAGCTCAGACCCCTGACATGCCGAGGCCCTGGACAGGGAGGCAGGCCTCCACTCCACCTCCACCTCCCATCCCCCTCGGGTGAGAGGTCAAGGGCATTAGGACCTCCACAGGAGGCTCCTTCCCAGCCTCTGGTTGTGCAGCTAATGGAAGGCTGAGGTTTCTGTAACTCCTCCCCCTCACTGGCAAAGGGCAGAGGCTAAGGGTCCCTGACACCAAGCTTACACCATGCCAGGCCTATCTCAGAAGGCCCAGGAAGGAAGCTGGGGCAGGCTGTAGGGGCAGGGCCAGGCGCCCACCCCCAGGGCTCCTTCTACCCACAGCCCAGGACTGCAGAACAGCAGAATCCATAGGCGAGCTGGGAGGGGAGCGCCGCACCCAACATTCCCGTGTTGCACAAAGAAAACAGGTAGCAGAGGAGGGAAGAGGCGTCTCAAGGTCATCCTCAAGTCCAGCAGCTACAGGCTTTCCCGAGCCTTCCTCAGGGCCACTTCCTGCCAACCCCCACTCCCCACGCCTCCAAATATGAAAAAAATGATGGAGTCAGAGCACTGTCTTAATACTAAGAGAGTGTTATTAAGGGAACGCGGAGGCTTGCCGTGTGCTAAGCAGGTGCACCAGGCCAGGCAATGCACCCTGCTGGTGTTGTCTCTTCTGCAAAATGGGGAGAATAAAGTTGCCTCCCCTGTGGGTCTCCCCCAGAGGGGTCAAGGTTAAAGGTGACAGAGACGTGAACAGCATTTTATAACCAGAGGCACGTCACGCGGCTCTCTTTGAATGCTGGGCATAGAAATTAGGACATTGTGTGGCTCAGGGACACTGAGTGGCATTTAGGGCCCAGCGACCACCCGTTCTTCCAGGCTCAGGGCCTCCCTGGAGCAGCCCTGGCCCCCTGCAAATCCTGTGTTCAGCGTCTGCTATGGGCAGCGTGGGGTCCTCGCTGGGCCCAGCGGGGTGGAGCAGCGGCTTCGCATGGGCTCTGCCCAGGCCCGAGGTCAAGGCTTGGCCTGGTCACCTGCCAGCTGGTCTCTCGGAGCCTTGGGGTGTGGGTCAGGGTGCTGGCCCAGCACCCCAATAAAAACACACAAGATGGTGGGTGCAGGAGAGGGAGCTGACTTTCTGCACATCACAGATTTCCCTCTTCTTTCCCCACCTCCTCCATCTGCTCCTCCCCCCCCCCCCCCCCCCCCCCC
>VMDO01018954.1:0-40900 GCA_007922755.1 Pedetes capensis
CCAGGAATTATTTTAGGCAACTTACCACATGGATTAACATATTATACACATTTGCAATTGGTTATATTATACCCATTTTTCTGAATGAGTAATACAAAACAGAGAAGTCAAATAATTTGCCAAAGATTGCATAATGAACAAGAGGCTGAGCTGGTGTTCACATGTAATATTAATATACTGTGATGGTGTAAACATAGTCACATGTCTCAGCCCGTATTTTACAAGGCTAAAAATTGTCCAATGGCTTTTCCTACTAACTTCAGTCGAGTGGAACAGTGAATGCCAGATTTTGATGAGTTAAGGCATGACTTGAAAATCAGCAAGTGAAGACATTTAATTTAAATAAAATGACAGGTAAAATTAAAGTTTATTGATTACCAAGAGTATCAGTCCCTGCTGGGAAAGGAAGTGTGGGAGGCTGAATAGAGGTGGATCAGAGAAAGCTTACAGGGGAAATAAGACCTGTGTTGAACTGAAAGACAAATAGGAATTTTTCAAAAGGTGAAAGTGGCAGTGGCAAGACCTCTAGGCTGAGGAAATGGGTTGATCCCTGAAGGCAATCAGGAGGTTACTGTGTTAGGGGAAAGGAAAATCATTAAGATGCATATCTAGGAAAGGGTAAGATTAGGGAGGGTTTGGATAGACCCACCTTAAAACTTTAATGGTATTCTCTATGAATATAATGGGAAGATTTTTGATAATTTGAAGCAGAAGGACAGTATGTTTTGGGTTAAGTTTTAAATATAGCATTTTCACAAGTTTGGGACGCATATACCTGCAAAAAGGAAATTTTGTAATGGAAGGTTGCTGCAAAGATCCAGGAAAAGGAATATATGATTGTGAGAGAAGTGGCAATAGTGATTGGAAATGAGAATATATGCATAAACAGGTAAGAAGTAAAATCAGTGAGTCATTATTTAGAGACAGGGAGTGAACAAAACAAAGAGGAATATTTTTTCTAGTTTTCTTGCCTGGATGGTGGGTTTCTTATGGCATTAAAAAAAAAAAAGAGGAAACACAATAGGAAATGCAAAATGATGTATTAAATTCTGTCCAAGTTTCCAACAGGACACATGGTGGAGATGTAGAGCAGAAAATGGGCTGTGTAACAATGAATCAGGAAGCAGCTCACTGGAGGGTGTTGATTGGAAACAACCAATCTATGAATTGTACTTAGAACCCAAGATCAAAACTGTGAGGATGGATTTGAAAACTTAGCAAGAGAAAATGCAAAAATAGAATTTGGCTGAGGAAAGAAGTCAAGAGAAGAATAATATTTAAGTTTCAGGCAGAAAAAAAGCCCTGGAGGAATAAGGGAAGGAACAACCAAAAGTAGAGCATAGAAGACCCAAAGGACTACTGAGGTACTTCAAGAAAGAAACAGAAATCAACATTAAATAGAAACTAAATAACCCAAAAATCTTTGGTTTTGGCAATCAGGAACAGGAAGTCACTGGTTTGCTTCATGGTGCCATCATTTTCAGTGGCATAGAAGCCAGATTGTAATTATTTGAAGGGAGACTGAAAGGTTTAGAATCCCTAAACTCCATATTTTCGTACATGATCCTCATCCTGGTCTTACCCTGTTGGTAGCTGTCTCTGGAATTTGTGATGGGAAAGAGGAACATGATTCTTTCAGTGAAGCTGTGATCAACAGCTTCACAACTGAAGCTTTTAAACTTAAGATGCAAATTAATTTCACATTGCCAATGTAAAGGCAATTTCTTATAATTTAGTACTAAACTATGATATTCTTAGAAATAGTTTCTAGTAAGTGGAAAATGTATGTAGCTGTACCACTGTAGCATCCAATCCCATCAGATCTGAGAAGATAAGTAGGGTCGGGCCTGGTTAGTACTTGGATGGGAGACTGCCTGGGAACAGCAGGTGCTGTAGGCTTGGGAGAAGAACCCAGCAACCCACTCCCAAAAAACAATCTGCTATTGAAAACCCTATGAATAGCAGAGAAACGCTGACAGTAGTGTTTTGTCTGTTTTACTTAGGGTTGCTATGAGTCAGACACCAACTTGACGGCACCCAACAACAACAAGAAGTGGAAAATGTACGTTGAGACACATTCCGTAATGCCCACCACTAGGAAAAAATAATCTTGAAATATATACATAACCGGGTTGTACATATATACATATGTACATAACTGGGTTGAAATATACAAATAACTGGCATAATACATGCTGGGTTATTAATTAATATACAGTACATAGTTATAGCCTGCAGCGGTAGCCCTGTGGCATCCGATCCCGTCAGATCTTGAAAGCTAAGCAGGGTCAGGCTTGGTTAGTACCTGGATGGGAGACCACCTGGGAACACCAGAAGCTGTAGGCTTGGGAGAAGGACCTGGCAACCCCCTCCCAAAAATCAATCTGCCATTGAAAACCCTACGAACAGCAGAGAAGCACTGACAATAGTGTTTCCCCTGTTGTACAGAGGGTCGCTATGAGTCGGATACCGACTCGACAGCACCTAACAACAACAACAACAACATAGTTATTACAAAATAATTTCCACTTTGTTTTCAGTACTGTGGTGTTGATCCCAGGCCAATGGGAAATCTAGGGAAGTGCTATACCTCAGAACTGCACCCAACCCTTTTTTATAATTTTTCATTTAGAGACAGTGTCTCACTAAGTTACACAGACTGACTCTGGCCTAGTGATCCTCCTGCCTCCACCTCCTGAGTAACTGGGATTACAACAATACACCACCAACCACACCCGTCAGTAATTCCCACTTATTTATTTAGTAAACTTAAGCTTCCAATTTGAGTTTCTTGTTCCTTAAAATAATCCGAAGAAGGTGATTATGGTAGATTCTACAGTCTTTATTGTGTTAGAAATAGTCAACCTGTCCAATTGTCATTACTTCACTCAATGATTTTATAATTTTATTTGATAATCTCAGAATGTGATCATTTGCACATGCAGACAAGCATTATGAACACCTAAAGGGCAGAAAACAAAATCTCCCAGACTATTTGTTTTTATGGTTCCTATGAGAAAAAAACTTAATGCTCAAAATTTAGCCTTCTTGGGCCCTTAAACTAGCACTGGAGACTGAGAAAAAGCCAAGGAGGTATTTCAGCCTTATATCTTGTGAATTAATGAGAGTTCTATATAACTTAACAATTCTCTTTCAAGAATTCCCTCAAGAACATGCAGCCCCTCCCTATCATTTTCAATAACAAGTAACCTTTTTAGTAAATCTTGTCATAAACTTTCAAGTAAAAATATATGAAGTATAAAGTTAAGTTGTTTTAGCCTAAATAGTTTCATGTTTGGAAAAAATTTTTGAAGATTTATCAACTTTAAATAACTATTTTACTGCTTTATACTCTCACAAACATTTTAGAAACCTTAATTAGAACAATGGCGTACCTACTAACACTACACATCTTTGCATACCAAAATTCTATTCTGTTAATATAAACTTAATTTAACATGGAAAGGAATCACTGAACTGAGGAATTGTATTTTTCAAAAAGTTTTATCTTTTGTTGTAGTCAATAGACTGTTAAATAGAAGTTTAAATAGATTTTGTGGGAACAATTGCCTATTTGCCTGTTAACCCAATAGAAAATTAATTTGCCTTAACTGTCAAATTATTTAAAATTCTATCTGGTTTTCACAGAGTAAGTCATCATACTTATATAATCTCAAGGACTTTAAAAGTTATAGGAATCACACTTTTTGTCACAATTCTGACTCCATTGCTATTTTCTCGATTTCAGATTTGCTTAAGTAACTGTGAGAAAGATAAGGAAATGCTCTGGGCTTGCATTTGATTTACTGAAGGTGAAAGGAGCAGATGCCCAGGTGTGATCAGGGAGGAGGATTGCGACAGAGCTTCAGGACTAATAAAGTCTAGGGCTGTGGGAATCAGTTTTGTTGATTCCAGCAGCTGTGATGTGTACCAAAGTCCTGACAAACTCCCTTCTGGGGAGGAATGGATGGAATGTGGATTCTCCACTTTACCTAGGACTTTGAAACAGCAGGGAACTCTTTAAAATCTCTAAAGCTTCAACAAGCTGAAGGCATTCAGGGCTCACATTGAGCCAGCATTGCTCATAAATCAAAGTGAGGACTCTGCTGTATTGAAACCTCAGAGATGGAATTATCTTGACATTATTTCAACATATATTTTTAAATGAAATCAAACAACAAAGTGAGGAATAGGGAGGAGGTAAAAGGGTATGCTATCTAAAAGCCCATCTATAGATTTGGCATGGGCCAAATTGTTTACTTCGATTATGGTATTGCTCAAAACTGGGGTGTAATCTTTATGGCCATATACAAGTTAAGTATATGTAACAACCACTAATTATTTGGAATGAAGAAAGCAAACTTAAGACTGTAAAATCAGAGAGTTGGTATGTATCCAGCACTTGATGGAGTAAACTGCATAACCTCAGGAAATAATTTCACCTCTCTGGGCTTCAGTCAGTATCTGAAAAAATGTGCATGTTGAACTAAATATTAAAATTCTATCATTTGAAATTCTTGATTTTTAAATTATAAGTACAAGTCTGTCTTAAATGTTATAAGTATTTCATGATTCACAAATTGTCATTTAGTTTTTATTTTTCTAAGTGTAAAATAATTTAGGCTTGATGCAAAAAAAAAAAAAAATCAGAGGGAGACATGGTCTCGTTAAATTATACAGACTGCCTCTGGTCTCGAACTTGTGATCCTCCCGCCTCTGCCTCCCAAGTTGCTGGGATTACAGGCATATGCCACCATGCCCAGCAGTGAAATTGTGTTTTAATGTAATGCTTATTCTTTTCTAATTAAATAACATGTAAAAATTTTGTAAAATTCACAAAAATCATGATTAATCATAACTTTAGTCTAACACTTTGCTGGACTTCTTGTAATTTTCAAGGGCTGATTGTTTCAGGACTGTTTTAGGAGTGGGCTGCCATGTCCTTCTCCCATTTTTGTGGGGCTGGGGATGGAACCCAGAGTCACAGTGCAGAACCTCCCCTCTACCAACTGAGCTAAATCTCAGCCCCTCCTCCCACCCAAAAAATCATGATTAAAATTATGATTAAAATCATAATTAGTCTAACACTTTGCAAGACTTCCTGTAAGTGATTTCTTAAATGAGTATGTCTTTTAATATTGCTGAGATTAAACACAAGTCTAAGAATATATTCTGAGAGTAATAGTGTATTTATGATACTCCAGATGGTTTTTAGAAAGAATAAATGAGAAATCCAGGCCCCTGGCTTTTCATACAATGATCATGGAAGAAACACACCAAGTAGGTCCTTTACTCTGTGACCTGGCTGAGGTAGCAGTCAAGAGCCTTGGGTTGCAGTCTCACTGGGCCATATGAATTTTATTTTCTTTGTTTTTCACTTACTATGGGTGAGCAATTGTAGAGAATTTTAGTAGTCTAATACTATAAAGTGAATCAATGTAAACATTTTTATTATACTGAATGACACCAACCTAAAAACTTATATTTCGCCACAAATCAGTGAAACCTGTACTCAAACACAATGGGTTCTCCTCTTGGTGAGTTCAAAGCCAGTAAGCACAATCACAAGATAAAAGAACAGAAAAAATGTTTGCTACCTACAGCAGGTTAGGAGGATATAGGAGTTATTCCAAAAGCAGTACCATTCCTGAATAAAGGAAACAGAAGCATGAGGGCTTTATTCAGGGATCATATAATTATTTACATAGGAAAGCACTTTGTGTGTGTGTGTGGGGGGGTGACATTCCCAAGAACATGCTCAGTTTAAGATGTACATTAGTGAGAATGTTCAGTCTAAGGTCATAGTTTAAGAAGGAAAGATGGCTATGCTTAGCTAAAGGTCATGGAGCTTGTATTTGAAAGGTTAAAATCATGAACAGGAACACTTTGGGGCATGCATCATTAAGATGACAGCAAAAGATACTTCTGAGCATGTTCAGTTTTTTTGTTTTTCCAGAAAAGTTTTAGCCAAAATCTAAAGAAAGGACACTTTTAAGGTATCTTAATATAGGAGTTTGCCCCTAAAGGTGTCTGTCTCACTTAGTTGCTAACAAAACTACCACTTTTAAATAATCTCGTAGGCACCATGCTCTACATCTTAAATATACTTTAAACCCAAAAGATGGAAGAAAAGAATGAAAGAAAAAAGAAAGCAAGAGACCTACAAGTAAGGTTCTCTTACGCCTATGTAGAGATGACATAATATTGAAGACATTATGCTATGTGAAGTAAACCAGTCATAGAAAGACAAATGCATAACTCCTTTCATATGAGTTATTTGTTGTTGTTGATTGGTGCTGTCGAGTAAGGTCCAACTCATAGCGACCCTCTGTACAACAGACTGAAACACTCCCCAAAGTTATGCCATGCACAGTGCTATTGTCAGTACTTCTCTGCTATTCATGTGGCTTTCAATGGCAGATTGTTTTGGGAGTGGATTGCCAGGTCCTTCTCCCTAGCCAGCAGAAACTTGTATTCCCAGACAGTCTCCCATCCAAGTACTAACCAGGCCAACCCTGCTTAGCTTCCGAGATCAGGCGAGATGGGATGCTAGGGTGCTATGGCTTCAGACTTATTAATCTCCACTTCATTATTTCATTGTATGAATTTGACTGTCTTAAAAACTCATATGGGCTGGAGTTTACCTCACTTGGTCTATAGCTGGGATTCAGCCCATATCAATTCTTAAGAAAGTCAAATTCATACAATGAAATAATGAAGTGGTGATTAATAGGGGCTGGGAGGAAGGTACAATGGGAAGTTTAATCAACAGGCTTAAAATTTCAGTCAAGCAAGATAAATAAGCTTCAGAGATTTGCTTTACAACATTGTGTCTATAGCCAACAATAGTGTATTTTGAACCCTTAAAAATTCATTATGATGGTGGATTTGATGTTAAGTGTACTTACAACTATAATTTTTAAACAGGGAAATTGAGGCAAAAGATTGTTAAATAACATGTCCAAGGTTAAAAAGCTAGTAAGGAGAGTGCTGAAAATAGATCTGAGGTTCTTGGACTTATTTTCTCATTATTTCTCTTAACTTGTAATATTTTATTTGGAATAAGTTTGCAGAGCACCACAAAATTAACTCAATACAAGGATCACTTGAAACTCACCAGTTATACCATGTGAATAGAGAGAGTTATAACCTTGCATTTTTCATGTCTCTTAATATTTGGTTAGTCTCATATATTTCCATCTCAAAAACAAAATGTGTGGAGTGAATTCTATTCCTCAGCATTTTTTTCCTACCAAACCTGGGGTGGGGAAATAGCCTTAATTTGTTGATTTTCCACTACCTTAATTCCATGTTTATCTTTTAACTAATATAATATCATCTGTCCTACTTTTGTTTATTCAGTTACATAGAGTTTTCTGGCTACCAATTATTGAGCAAATGACCTCTTTCCACTAGGAACCCAAAGCATACTGCAACCGTATCACAAGGTCAGTAAGAGATCTTTTTTTCTCCTGAAAGTTAATGGGGAGTTTGAGAATATAGTGAATAAGATTACACCTTTTAAAAAATAAAAGATGCATAATGTATTAACTATCTTCCATCAAGTAAGTCTTAATAACACTTTATGGAGCCTGTGTGCCCTCCCCAAGTCACATAGGTTATTTCCCCCTCTCTAAATAGATGGATCACAGAATTATATGACTTCCCCAAGGTTATTTAGCAAACCAGCTGCAAAACCACATAATTTAGTTTAAAATAGCTAAAATTTGAATGAGAAGCTTTTAAAAAATAAAACTGTAGAAACTTTAAAACAATCAGCAGAGTAGACTAAAACTGCTTAATGTATGTTAAACAATCAGAGATTGTTTTATTTTCACCAAAAGTTGGTGTTCTAAGTGCACAAAGCTGCTCTTGAGAGATACTGCATTTTTCAATCACAAAATGACCTTAGATGAATAAGATTTAGGTGAGGGATTAAATCTATTCACTCCTGCTCAAGGTTATGGAGCAAGTATGACAGAAAAAGGCTTTTAGAAAACTACTTGAGTAAGCCATTTTGATCTTTTTATCTTGATTGCACTTTATCTCCTGATGGTTTGCTTCTTAGCTCTGGTGCTGAGTTAAAAATTCTCTCTCTCTGTCTCTCCCTCATTCTCAACCCCGCCTCTACTTCATGTTTGTATGTTTTATAATGACAATTCTTCATCTGTAACATTCATTACAAAGTGTACTGTGTATACTCTTTGTTTAACTAGTTCCAGAAATATTTAGGAAGATTTCTTTACCTAAAGTAAACATTTGAAGAACCATTTTGCAGGAAAAGAGACAATGAGTAGTGTGTTTTGTGTTAAACATAACATTGGCTCAAAGGGTGATCTCTTTGCTACATTGTAAAAATGGTCTCAATCTCTCATTAAAGTAAATAATTTGGTGGCCTCAAAGTCTGACCTATCCATCTCATCTAAACAGAAATCAACAAATTGAGATATGTGTGGCACTGGTTATTTGAATTCCTACGCCCTTCTGTGCTGGGGTGTTACATGGCAGGCAAATTACAAAGTGCAATGAAATGCAATGCTTAAAATAAAATCAGGTTATAAGTTGGAATGCTTACAATTTGATATGATATCAACAAATTCTTTCTGAACTTTAATGACATTTATTTGCAGAAGAGAAACCTATCTTACTCTGAATACCTCACACACATAACTGATTCTTCCATAAAAACTTGATCCTTTAATGTGACACCTTAGTATCTGAAAAGTCTTCCAGTAGGAAAAAAAACTAGAAATATACAGTAGCATTAAAATACTTGAGCTCAAGAACAAAATAATCCTAAATTTTTAAAAGATCTCTATTATTAGCAGTATAGTATGAACAGCTGGTGATCTTAGATAGGCACTAATTTCTTTCAGAACAGTCTATCAAAAACCCCAATCTTTCTGCATTCTCACTCCATGGTATTCTTCACTGTGGAACTGTGGAAACATAAAAAACAACATAGTAAGAATCAATGTCATGTGATGGCTTCTCTCAAAAAGTCTTATCATTCTCTGACTCTGGAGATACTCAAGTATATAAAATACAGGGGACTCTCTCCTGGATGTCTATATTGCGCCTTTCATGGCATACTTCATCCTGGCAGATAGCCTAAGGCCTAAAGTTTCAACCTGTAACCAGGTGTCTCTTCCACAGCAAATTTGTTTATACAGGCAGGTATCTGACCTGTGCCTAGTTTATTCCTATCTTAAAATGGCCCTTTCTAGGAAAACCTCTGTTGGGAACAAAGTTAGTGTTAGTCAGGTGAGACACAGAGGAGGCATCACAGCAAATCACAGAAATAGTGTATCATTTTTAGGCCCCAGAGAGAAGAAGGTAGCATGCTCCACAGGGCCACGGGGAAAGGGGAGCCACTCAGTACACACATGTTCAACCAGTGCTGGGGGAGCAAGAGGAAGGGAAAGGGACCTGTGGCCAGAGACTTTGCTGGTGCCCAAGCAGAGCCTGAGTTGCTCAGCTTACTTGTGCAATCCATGCTGTGGGGCAAGTCAGGTAGGTCCTATCCCTACGTATCACAAGGAGATGGACACCAGGAGGAGATAAGGTAGATACCTGGATTGATCGCTCTGAGGAACTAGTAAGGGGAGAACTGGAAAGTATGTCCAGAGTAACTAAACACTGCTTCTATATAAAAACGTCTAACATATTCAAAATGGATGCGGAAGAAACAAAGTTATAAGAACTCACTACATTACGTGTGTGTGTGTGTGTGTGTGTGTGTGTGTGTGTTAGAATGCAGATGTGCCTTCAGCTTATATCTAAACACCTGAATTAGGTAATTTTATGGTTCATTTAAATCTAAAAACATGAGCTACTTAAAAAAATGCTGAAAATATATTCAGTGTATAGAGTATTGAATCAAAAAATAAAATTATAAATATATAAATAGAATCATAATATGTTGAAATCAGTGTTTAATTTTATAAAAGTCAAATAAAAGCGAGCTTGGTTTTATACTGTTATTTACCAAAGCACCACTCAACATACTCTTTTCTAAAGGAAACAAAGACAAACATGTAGTGACTATGAAAAATTAATAGTATCTAGTATGAACTGAATAACTCCATTATTTTACAAAAATCTGTAAATTTGTTGACTATAAGCTAAAATTACACAGGGCAAAAGAAATCACAGCTGGCATACAGTAGAACTTCCAGGTACAGCATAAAATTACCAATTTCCATGTGGCTGTGAAATTTCACACCATCACGTTCTGTCGATATGTATCTTTTTAAATAAATATAATAAACTGAGTATTTATTGTCCCACTGACTCCATTAAGTTAGAAATGTATGGAAAATTCTTAAAGCATAGATATTTCACTCACCAAAAATGAGACTAAAAATATTTTTAATTATCTTAATGTCAATATCAAAATAATATAAACGTATATTAGATCTAATTTTTCTTAGATTATATCTTGAGTATATTATTTTTAATATAAAAATAATAAATTTAATTTCACCTTTGGTTTAATAGTATTTTCATCAAATAGTTTTAGACACTTACTCTTTGATATTATTTGTAGGAATGCATACTACTGTAAGTGAGGAGATAAGGGATTTGGTCTTACTTCTGCCACTAAGTTACTGTGCTGCCTTCTAATGGAATAACTATTCATTCCCTGATATGGTGCCTTCATTTATGAAAAAGATGATTTGGAGTAAATAATCTCTGATGTCCCTGCCATCTCTAAAAAGCTCATCTACATAGGAGACATAGTTTCTTCTTTCAGGGGGTTATAGCAGAGTAGACAACAGCACAGAATATTACAAGTGCTCTAATGGATAAAAACAAAACAAAACAAATGTTCAGAAAAGGTAGCAGAATTTCCTGTTGTGAGTCTGAAGGACTCTTACAGGAGGTAGCATTTACAAATGAATAAGAAAACTAGTAAGACATAATTTTTTAAATAAACATGTGGGAATACCTTATTGTTAGGCACAGGGCTTCTGCTCCCCTCCTAGAGAGCTGCCAGGAAACTCCCAGAGAGCCACCCTACTCCCGCAGAGCCCTAGGCACACACCAAGTTGGAGTCTCTGGTACCTCCCAGAACATGGCTCTGTATGCCTCACAGTGGGGCTTTGAGCTCTGGCTCCTGGAGGAGGGGTATCCCATCCTGGTTACCTTGGAGACTTGGGTCCTTGTTCTCCTGGCTGCTAGTTCGATGTCACACACCCTCTCACTTTTCTTTCTGTTGGGCAAAACCTGTTACAAAATGGCTCCTCCCTATAAGGTGGTGCCTTTTTATACCCACTATCCCCTAGTCATCAAAAAGCATGCTAAAAAGTCTACCAAAACTTGACTGACTCTTCCAGCCTATCAGAACCCTCTGCACACCTACTTCCTACTTATCCCTATGTGACACGTCAATCACCCATTGCCCCCTCCCACCTAGAACCCGTAAAAGCCTCAGGCTTTCCTCCCTAACAGCTGCTCTTTCATTGCTAGAGACAGCCCTGCAGCTCCTCCTAATAAAGGTCTGTTGAGTTTGTAGGTTTTTGGCTCCTTACCTAACATTTATGGTGCTGAAACCTGGGACAAGAATAGTGTCATCCCCCTTTCTCTGGGGTTGATTGGCCTCCTGCTTGACCTCCTAGACTTTGCTGCTGGATCCTGAACTCAGTCAGGCCCTTTCTGACCCCTGTATCCATATCAGCCAATCCTCTTAGATGAGTTGCTTGAGCCCCTCTACACTGATCCTCCGGCTCCCTCTTGATAAATTTCCTGTGTTGGGTCAGACGGATCTTTTCCTTCATACCCAAGGAGCAGCAGTCTCAGTGGGGACACCCTCTTGACTGGGCTTCCTACTCCTCTATGTTGGGGGTACTGGGAAATGCGAGGACACTCCTCTTCCTTCTACCTCTCCTAGGGATCCTCATTCTCCTCACTTCCTTCCTTCAAACTTACCCTGGGAACCTCTCAGTCCAAACCCTCTCTTACTATGCCTCTGGGCTGCCTCCTGGCAAATCTCCATACCCTTGGACTGGTTCCTGGCATAAAACCTAAGAAACTGATTTTCTTTTGCAATCAGGCCTAGCCCCATTACAGGCTCAATAATAAGTCACAATAGCCAGAAAATGAGACATTTGACCCAAATATTCTCCAGGATCTTCAAAACTTTTGCCAATGAAATGGCAAATGGCCAGAGATTCCCTATATTCAGGCCTTTTTCTACCTCTGTTCCTGCCCTTCTCTATGCCAGTCTTGCTCTAATTCCCAAATCCTTTTCACTCATTCTCCTTCTTTTTCCTCAAGAAAAAAAAATCTGCTCTAAATTCTGATTATGGATGAATTTGAACCCTCAGACCACTCTGCCCCTCCTGTACCTCCTCCTTATAATCCCACTCTTTCTCTCTCCCTGTCCCACCACTCCACACCTCCCCTCCCTTTCCTCTATGCCTTCCCTGCCTAACTCCCCTTCCCCCTCATTTCCTGAAGTTTCCATTCCCATTCCTCTCAGCCCACCTACTTCTCCTCCTCATATGTGGTCAAGATACCCAACTTTACCACCCCCCACCTCCACTGCCCAACTACAACTGCCCATTTGGGAGGTGGTGGGACTCAAAGGCATCATTTGTGTCCACATTCCTTTCTCCCTTGCCAATCTGACCCAAATTGAAAGTTGTCTTGGCCCTTTCTCTTCTGAGCCAGACATTTATATGAAAGAATTTTGCTATGTCACCCAGTCCTATGACCCGACTTAGAGAGGTATTTACACCATTCTGCCCACTACCCTCTCCCAAAAAGTGAGGCAGAGGGTTTGGAAGGCAGCACAGGCAGCAGCAGACAACTTGCATGCAACAGACCCCACTAAATTGGCAGGCACCCAGTGGTCCTAGTTGTCCAGTCAGACTGGGGATATCAGAAAGGGGATCCTGGTCAAGTTCTTAGAGATCACATGATAGTTTGCCTCATTGAGGGCCTGAAAAACATTTCCCAGAAAACAGTCAATTATGACAAAATTAGGGAGATCATTCAACACTCAGAGTAGAATCAGCCAATTCCTCTCTCATCTAATAGAGGCACTACAAAATTTACCAAAATAGACCCTACATCTCAAACCAGTATGATCATTATCAACACCCATTTTATATCCCAGTCAGCTCCTGACATTAGGAAAAAACAAAAGAAAACAGGGGAGGGACCTCAGGCTAATCAGACAGACCTATTGAATGTGGCCTTCAAGGTATTTAATAATCGAGAAGACCAGGCAAAACAGGATCAATTAAACAGGGGCAAAGAAAAGGTCCAACAAAAGCTGGCTAATTACCACATGTGGGCAGCTGCCCTACAAAGGAAACATTCCTCTAACTGTGGGGGTCCACAGGGCAAATGTTTCAAATGTGGACACCTCAGACATTGGGCATGAGAATGCCCTAACCCAAGGCCTTCTCCTGGCCCCTGCTGAACTGTAAACAGCTGGGACACTGGGAGGTCGATTGTCCTGTTTGCCAGAAGGGTAGGCGGCCAAATCTTCCTCAGCCCCAAATGCCACAGTTGGAGCCCACTCTGCCACAACTCTTCGCATTGGCCACTGAGGAGGATTGATGGTGCCCAGAATAGCCATTGGCCCCTGTGGACATCACCAGCAATGAATCCAGGGTAACTGTCAGCATCTCAGGTAAGCCCATTTCATTTCTACTTGACACTGGGGCCACATTTTCAGTTTCACAAATGTACGGAGGACCCACAATCCCATCACAGTTTACTATTGTAGGAGTTATTGGAATTCCTACCCAACCAAGAACCACTCTTCCCCTAACATGTTCCTTCCTAGAAACTACATTCTCATGTAGCTTCTTGATCATACCGACTTGTCCTACTTCTATTTTAGGGAGAGACATCTTGTCAAAATTCAAGGCATCCATACATTTCCATCCTCTCACCATCAACCCCAACAATATGCTGCTGCTTCAGACTGCTTCCGATCCCTCTCCTCTTCCCTTAGCCTGTCTCTCCCCAGGGTCAATCCCTTAGTCTGGGATACCTCTTCTCCTTCAATTGCCTCCCACCATATTCCCATTAAAATTACCCTAAAAGCTTGCTCTCACTTTCCCAAGGTCCCACAATATCCTGTTTCATATAACATCTCTGGGGCTCAAAACCTCTCATATCCAGCCTCCTTACTGAAGGTCTCATTTGCCCTACCCAGTCTCCCTACGATACTCCCATTCTCCCTGTCTTCAAACCAAATGTGTTTTACCTACTGGCTCAGGGCCTCTGAGTCATCAATGCTGTGGTTATCTCTATACACACTGTAGTCCCCAATCCTTATATGTTACTTTCTCATACCCCTTCCTCTTCCTCCTCCTTTACTGTTCTTGATCTCAAAGATGCCTTCTTCACCATACTTCTCCATCACACTCCCCAAGATCTTTTCAGTTTACTGAACAGGCCCCAACACCCATCATTCCCAACAGTACACCAGGATTGTCCTTCCACAGGGCTTTAGAGACTGCCCTCACCTATTTCGTCAGGCAGTGGCTTCTGACCTGGCTCACCTAAGTCTCTAGCCTTCCTCTTTACTTAAATATGTAGATGATCTTCTTTGCAGCCCTACCTTACAGCTTTCTCAGCTACATAATTCTTCCCTCTTAACCTTTTCAGCCCAAGATGGATACCACATGTCACGCAACAAAGCTCAGCTCTCCTTACCCTCTGTTATCTATCTAGGAGTTAAAATTTTGTCTCACAAATGGGAAATAACCCTAGATAGAAAAAAACTCATCCACAATCTCCATTTATCTGCCTCAAAAACAGAAGTTGTCTCCTTTCTTGGACTGGCAGGGTACCTTTGCCTATGGATCCCAAATTTCAGTCTTTTGGCAAAACCTCTCTATGAGACAGCAAAGGGGGATCCCTTAGAACTAGACCTCATGCACCCTGTTAAGAGTCCTGTCCTTCAACTCCAGTCAGCTATACTGTGCCCCTGCTGTATCTCTTGCAGACCTATAGAAATCATTCATCCTTTATGTTACTAAGTGGTCAGGATTAGTTTGGGGGTTTTGGAGCAAACCACTAAGGGATGCTTTGGCCCAGTGGCATACCTCTCAAAACAGACCTCACCACAAAGGGTTGGCACCAATGTCATCAAGCCCTGGTAGTAGCTGCCTCCCTGGCCCTGGAGAGCAATAAATTAACTTTTGGACAACCCACACTCATAAAGTCATCCCATCATCTCCAATACCTTCTCACACACTGCAGCCTTTCAAATTTATCACCTTCTCACCTTCAGACCCTCCACTCCATTTTCCTGGAAAGCCCTTCATTCACCCTCTAGTGCTGCCCTCCTTTAAGCCTGGCTACTTTACTCAAGTCTCCCCTACTTCCCTGACTCACCCATGTACAGGGACTCTGGACAATTTACTCCCCTCACTACCTAACGTATCCTCAGACCCCATTCTGGATCCAGACTTTGTCTAGTTCATTGATGGTAGTTCTTCCCCTCCTCTGTCCCAGGATAGCACCATGGAGGATATGCAATAGTTTCACATACCAACATTATTGAAGCCCATCCACTCCCCCCTGGTACCACTTCACAAAAGGCAAAGCTTATTGCCCTGACTACAGCCCTCACCCTAGCACAGGGTAAAAGGGCCAACATATACATATATATACATACATATATACATATATATATATATATACACATACGTATATACATATACATATATTATACATACATATATACATATATATGTATATATATATTTACTATATCATATAGTCACACTCAACAACATGGCAAGAATATGGATTTATGTCTGCTAAAGGAACACCCGGCTGGGATTTAGCTCAGTTGGTAGAGCACTGCACTGCAGTCTTAGAGGTCCCAAGTTCAATTCCCAGCACTGCAAAAATGGAGAAGGGCCTGGCAATCCACTCCCGAGGCAATCCCAAAACAGTAAGCCATTGAAAACCCTATGAGAGTTGCTATGTGTCAGATACTGACTCGATGGCACCTAACAACAACAACAACGACAAAGGGAACACCCACCGTAAATGGACCTCTCATTAAAGACCTCCTCCAGGAGGCCACAATCCCAACTATGGTGGGTGTTATCCACTGCAAGGGACACCAACCAAGCACCAACACCATAGCCCAAGGAAACCACAAGGCAGACCAGGTTGCCCGGCAGGCTGCTCAACAATCCATTCATTCACAAATGATAGCCGTACCTCCTATCAATCCATAGTACACCCCTCAAGAGGTTATCAAATATAAACAAAAGCAATCCAATCAGGGTCATGGTTAGTCCTAAATGGACACCATATCATTCCTGACTCACAAGTTACATCAGTTCTCAAAAATATACATAACTCCTTACACATAGGTGGACAACCTCTCCTCCACCTAATCAGCTCATCTCTATATCATCCATCTCTCACAAATCATATACAACAGGAAGCTCATTCCTGCTGGATTTGCTCCACAACTTCTCCCCAAGGGGGTCTCAGGCCATCATTAGCCCCAATTGATCAAGCTAGGGGACAACTCCCTGGAGAAGACTGGCAAATTGACTTTATCCACATGCCCCCTATTAAAAACACTAAATACCTCCTAACACTCATAGACACCTTCTCAGGCTGGATAGAGGATTTTACTAGCCACCACTGAGGGAGCAGCTACAGTATCTCAAGGTGTCCTCACTGATATAATTCCCTGCTTTGGCCTACCCCAATCCCTTCAGTCTGACAATAGGCCTGCATTCATCTCAGAAATTACCCAACAAGTGGTGGAAGCTTTAAATATTAAATGGAGGTTCCAATTCCTTATCACCCTCAATCATGAAGAAAAGTAGAATGAGCAAATGCTCTCATCAAGTCTCCCCTATCAAAACCCTCTAGAACTACAAACCTCATGGACCACACTACTCCCTTTAGCCCTCGTGCACCTCTGGGTAGCTCCTCACAAGCCTCTAAATCTCAGCCTATTTGAACTAATATACAGGCATCCTTTCATCCTTTAGAACCTACCCATATCCTCCCACCTCCTTGCAGACTACATCCCAACCTTAAATCACATCTGCCATCTCCTAGGTTCTTTGGCCAATCATCGCCTACCTGAGCCATCACCTTTAGTTATCCATCAGTCAGCCTTCTTCCTGGGCGACCAAGTATATCTTAAAATCCTACCTCCCAAACCTTCGTAGCCCAAGTGGGAAAGCCCACTCATGTGATATTAACAATCCCTACTGCAGTTAAACTCATGTGGAAAAACCCATGATACTATCTCTCTAAGATAAAAAGGCCTCCTCTCCACTTTCTCCCAAGGTACCCAAACAACTTAACCAACCTCCTCAATACTCCTCTCTCTTGATAGGACCAAAAAAACTCAAACTCACCCGCATCCCAGAGGAGGAAAATATGACCTTATGCCATTTTGCAATTGCTCCCCTCACTTCTTACTGTTTGTGTGAACCCTCCAGGAAGGTCTTCTATAGTTCCCTTCCCTTCCTGGTAGACTCTATTTTAACCTGGGTTGATGACTGTTTTTTCTAGGGAATGCTTCAAGATTTTACACCCCCTAGGAACCATTCTCTATACATGTCTCCCCCTCTGCTGCCTCCTCTTCCCTTAATGCTCTAAATTCCATCCTCTTCCCTTTTCTAGATCCCTGGACATGCCCTTCTGCCTATCACCTTATCTCCAGATCCTGTTGAGAATCCTCCCTATGCTGTTTGCTGTTGGACTCTGGACCGTCCCCAGGGACTAGAAAATTATGGAAAGATGTCTAATCCTGGCACTGTATTTTTCCTCTGTCTTGGGTTTAACCACCTTGGTCTGCATCCACTAATTTTTAACATACTATCCCTTTCCTGTCACTGTTTCCTAGTCTCCAATCTCCTTAAGGATTCCAACTCACAATACTTACTCTATACACTTGAGGCTGCTCATCAAGTTCTAAATTCTACAAATCTTGCCCTCACCCAGGGCTGTTGGCTCTGCCTATCACTTTCGCCTGAGGGCTATTTTGCTACCGCTATTCCTCCATTTGTTTTGGCCACCTCCAACATATCTTACCATCCCAAATTTTGAGAAGGAGATGCCTTCCAGCTTTTATGGCTAAACAGACTCTATGACTTCAAGATTACTGACATAGCTGGGTACAGTGGTGCAGGCCTATGATCCCAGTGGCTCAGGAGGTGGAAGCAGGAAGATTGCAAGTTTGAGACCAGAGGCAGTCTGCATAACTTAGTGAGACCCTGTCTCAAAAAGTGGGAAAAAAAAAAAAAAGAAAAAAAAAGGGGGCTAAGTGTGCAGCTCAATAGTCCAGCACTTGCAGAGGATATAAGTGCAAGGCCCTGGGTTCAACTCCCAGTACAACAACAAAAAAAGATTACTGACATGACATGAACAACCTTTACTGAAAGAGCAGTTCAACTCCTTCAACTCTTCTCACAACAAATAAATCCCCACACTTCCCACAAGATTCCAAATATGGGATCCATCACCTTCAAAACCGTATCATATCAGGCACCTCTTTGTATCTCTTGTAATCAATCTGGAGGCACCCTGATAGGATACTTAACTCCACATCTCTTCAAGTACACATTGCACATCAGCTATTCATTGGTCATGCTAATTATTACCTTCCCCACACATGAACACGTGTCTTAAGAGACAGGTCCACTTTTCAGGACCCCCGAACATTACTGGAGCCTTCTCAAGTGCCCCCACTTCTCAGTTTTGCTGTGGCAGACCACAAACTTGCTATAAAATTTTCCTTGGCAAAACTGTGACAAAGAAATACCAGCCTCCTGCTGTAAAATCCTCTTAAACTTTACACCACCCAATTCCACATTTTGGGTAGATTTATATGATAAATTAATACTTATAGAAAACACCACTTCATCCCCCACATAAATAAACCCTTGGGGACCATTTTAACCTCTAACTGGAGCTACATTAAGTGGAACTGTATCAGGATGGGAAATTGAAAATGACAAACTAAGTCTTCTCTTTTCTATCAATAACAATTTCTGCTTAGATAATCAAGGCATCTTTTTCCTTTGTGGGACAAACATCTTTGTCTTCCTACTAATTGGACAAGGACTTGTACCTCAATTTGCCTTACTCCAGACATCCAGATAGCTCCTAATAATTAATTATTTCTGTTCCTTTATCAGCCTTTTTCAGGCCCAAGTGCTTTGTTGCTGCTCCCTTGTTAATAAGTCTAGGAATTGCTGCTAGTGTGGGGACAGGATCAGTGGGGTTACAACATCCATAACATACTACAGATACCTGTTCCAACAATTGGCAGACAGTTTACAATCTATTGCCCCAAAATTCAATGTTCTACAAGATCAAATAGATTCATTGGTGGGTGTAGTTCCCCAAAATTGCCAGGGATTAGACCTCTTGGCAGCTGAAAAAGGAGGCCTCCACATGTTCTTACCAGAAAAATGCTGTGTCTATGCAAACAAGTCAGCAATAGTCTGAGGCAGAGCAAAAAATACTCTTAGAAAAGGCCTCAGACATTCACCAACAACTGTCAGATTCTTGGGGTTTCTGGTTTGCACAGCTTCCCTGGATGTCCTGGCTTCTATCTGTAATTGGATCCTTAGTCCTGCTCTTATCAGTCTTAGCCTTTGGGTCTTGTCTGTTTTGCTGCTTTCAAAATTTTCTACAGCAACACATGCACACCTGCACCAGACTCTTCATGGCGGGAGGCCAACCAGTCTGCAGAGGACATGATCGTCCCCCATTCTAAGATGTCCTGCCTTCATTCACCACCTATCAGCCCCCTCATACATAAACGATGCCCCTTTTCAGCTGTAAGAAGTTACAGAACAGATGACCTCCACCCAATCAACCCAAACCAACATCACTGGAATGTTAGGTGGGCGTGTGGCTTCTCCTTCCCTCTGAGAAAACCATCAGGATACTCCCAGAGAGGCACACCACATCTCACAGAACCCTAGGCGCACACCAGGCTGGAGTCTCCAGTGCATCCCAGACTGCAGCTCTGTGTGAATGCCCCATGGTGGGGCTTTGTACTCTTGCTCCTGGAGGATGGGTACTGTGTCCTGGTTACCTTGGAGACCCAGGTCTTCATTCTGCTGGCTGCTAGTGTGGCATAGCATGCCCCCTAGCTTTTGATTCTGTTGGGCAGGACCTGTTACAAAATGGCTCCTCCCTATAAGGTGGTTCCTTCTTCTACCCACTATCCCTCAGACCTCAAAAAGCCCACCAAAACTTAACTGGACTCTTCCAGCCTATCAGAACCCTCCTCACACCCACTTCCTACTTATCCCAATGTGACATGTCAATCACCCCTTCCCTCTCCCACCTAAAGTCCATAAAAGCCTAGCCCCTTCTTACCCTAGCAACTGCTCTCTCTGTTGCTAGAGACAGCCCCAGCAGCTTCTCCCAATAAAGATCTATTGAGTTTACAGGTTTTCAGCTCCTTACCTAACAATTATTTTAGGTGAAATGAAAGTAATAAGAGATGGTGTAGAATTTGGAAAACTTAGAGTGCTTGTAGAACTTTCTTTTTTTCTTTTATTTCCTAGTTCACAACACAATTAGTGTCTCAGTATTTTTTTTCATAAATGTTAGGCCAAAAGAAAATCTAGACTGATCAACCTATGAAATAACTTAAGTAATTTAAGTCCAAACAAATTATAGTCAATTCACATGATATGCAAAAATTGTTGATTTATTTTCCTTGAGTAGTTAGCAGATCCAGCAGCACTACTGAGAGTTAATTACAGTGACCCTTAGCACTTTAGTTCCCAGCTTGGGAACTATGACAAAAATGTATTTGGTTGTAGTATATCGAGGATATGGTAAAGAAGTTTCTGTTTTTGTTTTGTTTTCCATTTGTTTGTTTGTTTGTTTGTTTAACCTTGTGAGTTACATGTAAAACTGTAAAATCCTAATGAAATCAGGTCTAACATGGTCTAGTTTAATAAATGTGTACTAACCTGAGCATGAAAAAAAAAAGAAAGAAAGAAAGAAAGAAAGAAAGAAAGAAAGAAAGAAAGAAAATCAAGAAAGTCATGTGAATATAACAAGTTTTCTGGTACTTAATTCTGTCTTCTGGAGGAAAACACAGTAAGGGTTTTCCACCTGTTTTTCCTTTTAATCTTTCAAGCTAAATCCTTCTCCACTCCCTTGATCTCCAGACTACCTCCATTACTCTTCAAGTTCTAAGCTATAAACAAGCAAGCAAACAAACAAAAATATTGGAAGTGGTTGTTATTGGAGCTCACAAAGAGATACCCTGAAGTATGATGTTTTCCATGCCAAGTACAGTCATGTGTCATTTCACAACATTGATACATTCTGAGAAATGCATTGTTAGGCAAGTGTGCCAACACCATAGGGTATACTTGCAGAGACTAAGAAGGCTATCACTGCATCAGCCCACATAATCTGTTGGGACAACCATATATATGCAATTCATTACTAATTGGGACATCGTTAGGTGGTATATGACTGTATTTTGAGCTAAAGGTAATTTGGTGGTCTCAGAATCAAGGTCTCAATTACTTTTCCTGCCCTCCAGTCTTTTGCTTCTCTTTTTCCCCCCAAAGAGAGTCATAAAAATTAAAATCTTCCCCAAGGTAAACTGTAGACAGTAGAACCTTCCTCTCCCAAAGAAAGCCATAAAACAGAGAGGTCTCTGGTTTCCTTCTCTCTTATTCAAAATCATTCCAGAGGGGTTTTGCCCAACATCTGGGAGAAAGAAATGCTACACATACAGATCAGGATGACTCTAAATAGAAAGACCTTGCTTGTTTTCCTGCCTCAGTTTACTAAAGTTAGATAATGTTCTTTATTTTTCTAATCACATTTCTACATCGACATACATTTTTCATCAAACCTAAACATAAAAATAGATGGCTTTCTCATGGTTTTTGGATATTCATTTCTGCAGGCTTTTGTGTCATAGAAAACTTTGATTAAATAAATTTTTGATATTTTTCTCTTGTTTGTCTTTTGTTATAGGATTGTAGGCTATGACCTTTATAATGGATGAGGAAAGGTATTACAGCTTTCAACTCATGCATAGCAAACCAGGATGAGAAACAGTGTCTGAGTTATTTCCCTCAGAAGGGCAGATTGCCATCAGATATTACTTAAGATCACAAGTAAAGAAATGCTAAGCCTACTCAAGTTTTCATCCATCTAAAGATAAATGTTAGATAGGACCCATACCAACTATTGTTTTTAAAACACCAGCAGGTCAGAGCACAATCACTGAGAAAAGCCCACATATTACTCTGGTTGCCACAATGGGATTGAATGCATGGGCAAAGCCTCCTCCTGATCTCTTGTCTAGCTTGAGATTGGAAGGATAGGGAGAAGGAGTCCCCTTACCAATAGTGGAAAATGTAATCCCATTCATTAGGACCTTGCTTGTTGGACTGCAGTCAAAGAGGATATGCATCCATTTTCACTTCCAACCACCCTGCCTACTAGACAGGCAGTCCTTAGCACCAACATTCGGCCTTGTTTATGGAGCAGCAGCATAGTAGTTATTTTCTTCCTCAGCCCTTACTAGCTTCAGCAATGGTAGGAATTCAGAGTTCACTACCTAAATAGCAGACAAAGGCTGATATTGAGTCATTTATGTACAGTCTGGGTCAACTATTTTCATTAGCCAAGGCACACTGCTCTGTATCTGGGAAAAATGCTATAGTAGTTCTTTCAGTCAGATTAGAGACACGCTAATTACATGGTCCCATTTTAAACATGTCACTTCATCTCAGACACAATTGTCATCTGGTTTTATTAGGACAGTCCTCCATAGTAATGAGTGTCTTGTTGAAATCAAGAGTGAATTTTCTCTCATGCTGAAACTTTTACATGTTCTCTTGCAAACGCTGCTTATTGCCCCAAACCCTCACCCACCCACTGCAAACACACCCAAATGCTTGTCTGATATAATTCCTCAAAGTTTAGATAAAAAAAAAACAGTTGGCCAAGCCAAAAGCCCCATAAGGCAAGGGGAGGTTGAAAAACATAGAAAAAGTAGCAAATTCTCCTAAAATGTGAAAGTGAGAAGGGCAATGTTTAGAGATGTGACTGCTCTGTAGCTTATAATGGGAAATAAAGTTCAGAAGGTCTTCAAGCTGGTGGCTGGAAGACCTTGAATGTCATGTGAAAGGTTTCTTCTGAAAATAATAACAGACCATTAATTATTATTATCATTTCAAATTTGAAGGAAAAGTGAATCAGATGGAGATATACTTTAGGAAGAAATGTACATGATAGAGTGAAACATGGTGCACTAGAGTTAAAGCCAACAGCTAGAATGATAATACATGTTCAATTATAGAATAATGAAGATCTTAACCCTGGCTGGTGATGAAGAGAATTAAAGCAAAGTGAAATAATTAAAATAAACAAAAGCTTACACAGATATAGACTAGAGAACATGGTGACTTATATGCACAGGTGGAGACTTGAAGAAAAGTGTCAACTTTAATTTTAAAACTTAAAGTATCAGTGATTTATAACTGAAAGGTGCTGCTAATACATTCTCCCATGTGTCTGTCAGTTTACCACACTGTGGGGGCATGCTTGTTGTTGTGGTGCTGAAAATTTTGACTTCAGTTTTATAGATATAAACAGGGTCATGGATGGTGGACAGGTTTCATCTGAGGTTCCAGACTGAGACAGAGTAGGGAGAAGGATATGGTTAACCTACTGCCAAAACACTTAGCCATTGAAAACTCTATGAATAGCAGAGACACACTGTCAGATATACTGCCAGAAAATGAGCCCTGCCCCTAGGTTGGAAGGTGCTCAAAAGATGACTGGGGAAGAGTTGTTTTCTCAGAGTAGAGTCAACATGGAACTGAGCAAAGTCCCAGGGAACTCCATTCACTGATGTGGCACTACTCAAAATGAGAAAGAACAACTGTAAATATCCATTAATAACTGGAACATGGAATGTATGTAGTATGAATCTAGGAAAATTAGAAATCATCAAAAGGGAAATGGAGCACATAAACATCTGTATTATAGGAATCAGTGAACTAAAATGGACTGGTATGGGCTATTTTGAGTCAGATAATTGTATGGTCAGCTATGCTGGGAATGACAGATTAAAGAGATGGGAGTTGCATTCATAATCAAAAAAGACATCTCAAGATCTGTCCTGAAGTGCAATGCTGTCAATGATAGAATAATATTCATATTCCTGTAAGGAAGGCCAGTACATATGACTATTTTTCCAATTTATGCACCCACCACTAAGGCTACAAATGAAGACAGGGAAGATTTTTACCAGCTTCTGGAATCTTAAATAGACTGAATATGCAATCAGGATGTACTGATAATTTGTGGTGACTGGAACACAAAAATTGGAAACAAAGAAAGCTCAGTAGTTGGAAAATATGGCCTTGGTGATAGAAACAATGGTGAGATTGCATGATAGAATTTTGTCAGACCAATGACCTGAAGAAAATTAAGAACAAGTGTACTAGAGCCAAGGAATGACCTCGAATATATCCCACCTGAGTTCAGAGGCCATCTCAAGAAAAGGTTTGATGAATTAGACACCAATGATCAAAGACCAGAAGAGTTGTGGCATGACATCAAAGACATCATTCATTAGGAAAGCAAAAGATTACTAAAAAGAAAGGAAAAAAAGGCTGTATGTCAGGAGACTCTGAAACTTGCCCTTGAATGCTGAACATCTAGAGTAAAAGGAAGACATGATGAAGTTAAAGAACTAAAGGGAAGATTTCAAAAGGTAGTTTGAGAAGACAAAATCTATATTATAATGATATATGCAAAGAGCTGGAGATAGAAAACCAAAAGAGAAGAACATGCTCTGTTTTTCTGAAGCTTAAGGAATTGAAAGAAAACTTCAAAACTTAAGTGACAATGATGAAGGATTCTACAGAGAAAATATTAAACAATACAGGAAACATAAAAAGAAGATGGAAGGAATACACAGAGGCATTACACCAAAAGGAATTGGTGGATGACCAACCATTTCAAGAGGTTGCATATGATCAGGAACCAATGGTACTGAAGGATGAACTGGAAGCTGCCTTGAAGAAATTGGTGAAACAAAAGGCTCTAGAAATTGACAGAATGCCAATAGAGATATTTCAACAGAGTCAGCACTAGAGGTGCTCACTTGTTTATAACAAAAGATTTGGAAAACAGCTACCTGGCCAACTGACTGGGAGAGATCCATTTTTTGTGCTTATTCCCAAGGAAGATTATCCAACTGAATGTGGAAAGTATCATAACATGTCATTAATATCACATGCAAGTAAAAATTGGTAATGATAATTAAAATGTGACTGCAGCAGTATATAGACAGGGAACTGCCAGAATATCAAGCCAGATTCAGAAGGAAGTGTGGAAACAGAGACATAATTGCTGATGTCAGGTATATATTAGCTGAAAGCAGAAAATACCAGAAAGATGTCCATTTGTGCTTTATTGACTATGCAAAGACATTTGACTATGTAGATAAGTAGAAATTATGGATAACATTATGAAGAATGGGAATATCAGAGCACTTAGTTGTACTTGTGAAGAATCTTTATATGGACTAAGAAACAGTTGTTCAAATATAACTAGGAAACACTGCCTAGTTTAAAGTCAAGAAAGATGTATGTCAGGGCTATTTCCTTTCAACCTACCTCTTCAATCTCTATGCTGAACAAATAATCTGAGAAACTGGACTTTATTAAGTAGAACACAACATCTCATTTAGAGGAAGATTCATTAACAACTTGCATTATGCAGATGATACAACTCTGCTTGCTGAAAAGTGAAGAGGATTTGAAACATTTACTGATGAAAAACAAAGAACACAGCCTTCAGTATGAATTGTGCCTCAATATTAACAAAACAAAATTCCTTACAATTGCATAAGTATCATGATAAATGTAGAAAAGACTGAGGTTGTCCAAGATTTGCTTTACTTGGTTCCACAATCAACACCCATGGAAGCAGGAGTAAAGAAATCAAAAGATACATTGTACTGGGAAAAGCTGTTGCAAAAGTCCTGTTAAAAGTGTTGAAAAGTAAAGATGTCACATTGAAGACAAAGGTGTGCCAGACTCACCCCATGGTATTTTCAGTCAGATCATATGATTATGAAAGCTGGACATTGAACAAGGGAGACAGGAGAAGAATTGGTGCTTTTGAATTATGGTGCTGGAAGCAAATATTGAATACATCAGGGACTGCAAAATGAAACAACAGATCTTTGAAGAAGTGCAACCGGAATGTTCCTTGGAAGCAAGGATGGCTAAACTGCATCTCACATATTTTGGACATGTAGTCACTAGGGACCAATCCCTGGAAAATGACATGTTTGGGACAGTGGCAGGTCAACAAAGAAAAGGAAGACCCTCCACTAGATGTATTGACACAGTGTTTGCAACAATGGGCTTAACCTTAAAATGATCATCTGCCTGACACAGAATCAAGGAGTGTTTCATTGTTTTGCACATAGGGTTGCTATGAGTCAGACTCAACTTGACGACATCCAGCAACAACAAAATTAATAAATTAAGAGATATTTGGAGGTCAGAACCTCAAAGTCATTGCACTCCAATAGGCACTCCTCATACTACTGGGCTCTTACCGGTTTTCATTGCCACATTCAGCTCATGATATTTCTCTCCTTCCTATAATGTGCAGCTTTGCCCCTACCATCAGTACCACTTATATCCTTGTCTTGTTATAGCCCCAAGGTCATAGCCCTTTCTGTTATAAAGATGCTAACTATGGATTTACTGAAGCTCTCTCCAATATTATTCCTTCTCCTCTAATTTTGGGTGAATTTGGTAGCTGTAAGGAAAATTACCATTGATACAATGTCTATTATTATATACGAGGCATTGCTTTAATTAATTTCCATATATTGACTCATTTAACTTTCATAAAACCCCATGAGCTAGATACTTTACACATCATCCCCACTTAACAGATGAGGAACTGAGTTGGAGGAGAATTAAGTAAATTGGCATTAGTATACAGCAAGAAGTCTATTTGAGTCCAGAAATTAAGGCTCCAATTCATGTTCTTATTTACTCTGAAATATTGGTAAATAGATGTTTTTTTCAGTTCCTATTCTCCTCTGCTTCAATACTACTACTCCTGACCCCACCTGTAGTTCCTCACTCCTCTGATTATATATTAGCCATTCTCTATAATTGGAAATCTCCTTAATGTCATTTTCAAATTTCATTTTAAAATAATCACCTGTCAGATTTCATGATCCAAATTAGAATCAAATAAAGTAATCCTTTGACTTTGCTCAGACATACAAACTATTATTCCTATCATGTTTTTTTATTGTCAGCTACTCTACCATATTTTTACTTACTCCTCATCTAGTTTAAATTTCAGAGTCAGTCCTTATTCATTCTGACATGTACCCTTATCTGTCTTGACCTTCTCTCTTCCATATAGTTGCTAAACCGAACTGCAATCCTCATTTGATTCAACCGTTTGTCTAATCCTAGCCAAGATCCACATGGCTTAGTAAGTCTAGAGAAAAACACACAACTATCCTGCCAGTTGTTATTGTAGGTTCATGACCTAGAACTTGAATGCCACTTGAGGCTATGTTTGAATGTTCCTAGTACATTTACTTTTATAGTTTCTTTGGATCAGTGGTTCTCAGAGTTGGATACACAGTCCTCTGGGAGTCCCCCTGTTCTTGCAGGAAATCTTTGAGATCAAACCTATTTTCACATCAGTATTTACATACTACCCACCTATTTCACTATTGTTATAGAATAAAGCAGTCCTAGTATATGAGGACCAGCCCCAAGGTGCCATGGGACCAAAGAAAGAGAGAGAGAGGTAAATTTAGAGTTGTACAAGGTGCAATTTGTTGGGGGACGTACTGATGGAAATATGGTTCAAGGATGCATCAAGACAAGTTGGATCCCCACAATTTGGGTCAGATATATACATATATATATATGTGTGTGTGTGTGTGTGTGTGTGTGTGTATTTGGAGAGAAAGAGAGAGAGAGAGAGAGAGAGAGAGAGAGAGAGAGAGAGAGAGAGAGGACAAATGTGACTAAAAGTGACTTCATCCTATCTGGAATATACCTGGCTCATCTTAAGCTAGTATCAAAGAGTCAGGCACATCCCTGAAGCTAGCATCTGGTTGTAAAGCATAACATAACACTCTAATGTTTTTGTTTATTTGCAATTTACTAGAGAATTATACAGGAAAGAAACAGTGTTATTCTGGGGCATTCATGGTGATTATGAGTTATGATGGCTATATTCATGTCAAGCAGGCATGCAACTATGTTGATGTTAACTCCAAGGGTACAAAAGCTATGGTGAGAAAAATTCTTTGTGTCTTAGCACAATGAATACACCAACAAGCACATTCAGTCAAAAAAAAATAAAAAGGCAGTTTTACTTAAGAATATCATAGAGGAACCAGTAAGGAAGTATTAAATCCCAACCTCTGAGCATACCTGCTTTAAATATTCTGAGAGATGTAAAGTATTTTTGCTCATATGAAGGTATAATAATTGTTGCTAATAAAAGACTTGCTACTGTTTTCATGGAAAACCATTTTCATTTGAAAGAACAATTGACAGAAAATTATTGTTATACATAACTGGGTATTTGGCAAATATTTTCTTAGTAATGAAGAAAGTGAATTTTTTTTTTTTTTTTTTTTTTTTTTTTTTTTTTGGTGCTGAGGACCAAACCTAGGGCTTTGAACTTGTGAGGCAAGCACTCTACCACTGAGCTAAATCTGGAACCCCAAAAGTGAATTTTTAATTTCAAGAAAAACAAATGACATCATTTACTGCCAGTAGAAAATTTTGACCTTTCAATTGAAAATTAGAATTGTGGACAATTTGTATTTGCCATTATGGACTTCCTAGAACTTAATTTTTTTTTCCTGATGAAATTCAGAGTGATATAAATGAAAAAGATTTTTAGAAATATTATATAAAATATCTCAACATTTGGAATATTTGCATAACTCAGGGAGCTAACATTTTCCAAATGACAATGAAATGGTGTTATAAAATCATACATAAGTAAAAAATTTGAATTCAGATGTAAGACCACTGGACTTCAACATAACAGCATACAAAATGTTTATTGATATTGTTTCAAATTTCTTACTTCAATAAACCTTTGTTTCAGGCTGGCCTCAAACTAGTGATCCTACTGCCTCAGCCTCCCAAATGCTGGGATTTACACATCTGTGTCACCCCATCCAGTGGCAACTAGTCTTCAAATGCCATGCACAGTTTGTTGAGTTATGGTGGAGTGATTAAAATAAAGCATATTCATTATTATCTACAAAAACAATTTCTTTTTTTACCACTACATATCAGTGGGAGGCCATGTCCTGTCTGTGACATGAGAGCTCAGCAGATTATTTGTATTCTACCAGCTTTTTGCCACAGTTTTTCTCTGCCTCTTATACCTAACTTTATGTTTGTACCTTTGGTTACTCAGATCAAATTATGTCATGCCACGCCTTTAATCCTTTAATGTTTTCCGAACTCACTTGTTCTGAAAACTCAAGACTTTAGAATGGCCTAGATGGCCTGCACAGAATCTCGCTCCCTGTTAACTTCCTGATTACCTCCTGTGTTATCCCCCTTTGCTCACAGCATTGTAGCCACTATTGCATTTGTTGAACACACCATGCAGATTTTGGCTACAGTGTCTTTGATTTGCCTTACTCTCTGTCTAGAATGTTCCTATAGCATATAGCCACATGGCTGGCTATCTCATTCATAACTAGATCTTTACTTAATCATCTCAGTGAGAACATACATAACTGCCCCTTTTAAAATTGATAATGCCTACTTCTTTTGCTATTCTCTTTCAGAGATCTATTTTCCCCATAGTATTTACTAACATCTAGAGTACTGTATGATCTACTTTTACTCTTAATTCTAAGTTTCACCATTCAAGAATGCAAGCTTCA
This sequence comes from Pedetes capensis, assembly GCA_007922755.1. Lineage (NCBI taxonomy): Eukaryota > Metazoa > Chordata > Mammalia > Rodentia > Pedetidae > Pedetes > Pedetes capensis. Next base: position 29,942 of record VMDO01018954.1, read on the forward strand.
AGAGAAAAGAGATTTTTGATTATTTTGTACCCTGATATAATCCAAGAGAATGATTTGACAATAGATGGGACTTAAGAAATGATGTTTTGTTAGCTGGATGGACTGACAACATATTCATGAGGCTCTCCTGTGTACAGGCATTGTGCCAATCTCTGGAGACAAAATGACAAAGAACACTAAAGACTTCAGAAGAGAATAGACAAAGATTTAAAGGATATAAGGTATAGAGGTTATAAATTATACAGTAGAGGAAGCATTAGAGGAAATTGGTTTACTATGTATAATATGTGATTTTATTTTTATTTGATTTTCTGTTAATGTTGTTGTTAGGTGTCATTGAGTCTAACTCATAGCGACCCTATGTACAACATAATGAAACACTCCTTGATTCTGTGTCAGACATATAATCTTTTTAAGGATAAGCCCATTGTTGTAGCCACTGTGTCAATCCATCTAGTTAAGGGTTTCTTTATTTTGTTGTTGACCCCCCACTGTCCAAAACAGGATCTCATTCTGAGGGACTTCATGTCCAAAATATGTAAGACACAGTCTAGCCATCTTTGCTTCCAAGGAGCACTCTGGTTGCTTCAAGGATGGATCTGTTAGCTCATTTGGCAGTCCATGGTATATTCAATATTCATCTCCAGCACCATAATTCAAAAGCATCAATTTTTCTCTTGTCTCCCTTATTCAATCAGTTTTCACAACCATATGATGTGATTAAAAATACCATGACATGAGTTAGGCACGCCTTTGCCTTCAGTATGTCTTTTGCAAAATCTTTTCCCAATGCAATACATTTTTTGATTTCTTTACTCATACCTCCATGGGTGTTGAGTATAGAATCAAGTAAAACAAAATCTTCAACAAATTAAATCTTTTCTCCATTTATCATGAGGCTGCATACTGATCCAGTTGTAAGGATTTTTGTTTTATTGATGTTCAGGCTGTAGTCTTTGTGCTTTATCAGTAAATGTTTCAAACCCTCTTCATTTTCAGCATGAAGAGCTGAGTCATGTGCATAATTCAGGCTGTAAATTGAGTCTTCCTCCATTCATGATGCCATGTTCTTCTTCATAAAGTCTAGCTTCTTGGATTATTTGCTCAGTACAGAAACTGAAGAGGTATGATGAAAAGATACACCCCTGGCACACACTTTTCTCGATTTTAAACCAGGCAATATTTCCTTGTTCTGTTTGATGACTGCATCCTGGTCCATGTACAGATTTCTCATGACTACAGCTACATGCTCTGGTATTCTGATTCTTCATAGTGTTACCTGTAATTTATTATGATCCATGTAATCAAATGTCTTTGCATAGTCAATAAAACATAGATAGATGTCTTTCTGATCTGCTTTTGGCTAATATCTATCTGAAAGTGTCCCTGGTTCCATACCCTCTTCTGAATCTAGCTTGATTTTCTGGTAGTTCCCTGTCTATAAACTGCTGCAGTAATTTTTTAATGATCTTTACCAAATGTTACTTGCGTGTGATATTAATGATATTGTTTAATAGTTTCACATGTGGTTGAATCCCCTTTCTTGGGAATAGGCACAAATATGGATCTCTTCCAGTCAGTTGGCCAGGTAGTTGTTTTCCAAATCTCTTGGTATAAATAAGTTAGTACCTCCAGTGCTGTATCTGTTGAAACATCTCAATTAGTATTCCATCAGTTCCTGGAGTCTTGTGTTTTACCAATTCCTTCAAGACAGCTTCCACTTCATCCTTCAATACCATGGTTCCTGATCATATGCAACCTCTTGAAGTGATTGGTCATCTACCTTTTTTTTTTTGATATAGTGACTCTGTGTATCCCTTCCATCTTCTTTTGATATTTCCTGCATCATTTAATATTTTCCCTTTAGAATCCTTCATCATTACCACTCAAGGTTTGAAATTTTTTTCAATTCCTTAAGCCTGAAAAAAAGTGTGCTCTTCCATTTTTTTCTATTTCCAACTCCTTGTATATAGCATGATAATATTTGGTTTTGTCTTCTCAAGCTGCCCTTTGAAATTTTCTGTATAGTTCCTTGCATCATCATGTCTTCCTTTTATTTTAGCTTCTCAAAGTTTAAGAGCAAGTTTCAGAGTTACTTTTGACATATAATTTTGTCTTTCCTTTTTTTCCTGTCTTCTTAATAACCTTTTGCTTTCCTCATCAGTGATATCTTTGATGATGCCACAACTCATCTGGTCTTCTATCATGAGTATCTAATTCATTAAACTTGTTCTTCAGGTTGTCTTTGAACTTATGTGGGATACACTCAAGGTCATACCTTGGCTCTCATACACTTGTTCTAATTTTCTTCAATTTCACTTTGAACCTGCAAATGAGCAATTGATGGTCTGATCAACAATCAGTACTTGTTTGTGTTCTGATATTTGATATTGAGCTTTTCCATTGTCTCCACAAATGTAGTCAATTTGGTTCCTGTATCTTCTATCTGGTGAATTCACTGTGTAATGTCACCATTTAGGTTGGTGAAAAAAATGGATTTGTAATGACAAGGTCATTGGTCTGACAAAATTCTATCATGTGATTTCATTTCTGTCACAAGGACCATATTTTCTGACTACTGACACTTCTTTGTTTTCAACTTTTGCATTCTAGTCACCAGTAATTATCAGTACATCTTGATTGCATGTTTGATCAATGGCATATTGCAGGAGGCGGTAAAAATCTTCCTGATCTTCATTCGTGGCTTTAGTGGAGGGTGCATAAATTTGAATAATAGTCACATTAACTAGTCTTCCTAATAGACATATGGATATTATTTTATCACTGACAGCAAAGTACTTCAGAACAGATCTTGAGATGTCTTTTTTGATGATGAACGCAACCCCATTTCTCTTTAATTTGTCATTCCCAGTATAGTAGGCCTATGATTATCTGGTTCAAAATGGCCCTTCCCAGTCCAATTTAGCTCACTGATGCCTAGAATATCAATGTTTATGTGCTCCGTTTCCATGTTGATGATTTCTAATTTTCCTAGATGCATACTGTATACATTCCATGTTCCCATTATTAATGGATGTTTACAGTTATTTCTCCTCATTTTGAGTCATTCCACATCACGAAATGGAAGTCTCTAAGTCTTTATTCCATTTCCATCATTAAGGTTGAATCTACTTTGAGGAGATAACTCTTTCCCAGTCATGTTTTTGGTGCCTTCTAACCTGGGGGGCTCATTTTCTGGCACTATATCTAACAGTGTTTCTCTGCTATTCATAGAATTTTCAATGGCTAATTGTTTTGGGAGTGGGCTGCCAGGTCCTACTCCTTAGTCTTTCATAGTCTGGAAGCTCAGCTGAAACCCGTCCCCCATGGATGATCCTGCTGATATATGTAATACTGGTAGCATAGTTCTCAGTATCACTGCATTACACAAGCCCCCACAATATGGCAAACATAGACATGTGAGTTTTCTGTTAACACTAGACATTTATTGAAATTTATAATGCCTTCCTAAATAAGATTGTTTGATTTAATGTTCTTACAGCAAAGAACTCTGTCACTGTACTCACAAGAATATTTATAACCATTTGATTTGTAGAATCATGTTGATACACTGAATATAAAAGTAATTTTTAATAGTTACTCATGCAAGAAAGAATTTACATCAGCATTGTTTCAATTAGAGATAAAATGATAAAAATCAGCTCTTTGAGGCAGAAAATTAGAAAATATACTATCAGCATCCATCAGCCTTGCTCAAATGTATGAAATATTCCTATTTGGAAGCATAACATGGTTAACACATATAATCCCTCTTCTAACACATTACTCAAAATTATGTGTGAATTATGTAAGTAAGCATAAATGAGTAAGAATTTAAATGTCATCTTCTTTTTATTTTTCTGCAATATGCTAACTGTGGAACTACACTTTGTAGAATAGTATATATACCTACTGTTATGAAGATAACTTCTAGAAAGAGTTTTAGGGAACTATAAGTAATACTAATAACAGTTATATCTTTTGCTAAATTCTTCTGAAGGGTAATATGAATAGCTTCTTTAATATTTAAATGCACATGGATGAATCCAGGCCAAGAAGTAGTTGAAAAATTATCAGATGAATAATATAAACTGGAAGATTTTCATTCTTGCTTAAAAGTCTATTAAAATAGAGAATAAATTATAAGAAAGTTATTGGTGATTTGCAATTTCTTTTCCCTCATATTATTTAATTCAGGCTTTGAAAATATTTATAACTTCTCCATCTTCCCAGAAAAAAATATTTTAATCTTTGTTTAAGTCAAGCAATTTCATTGGACTGTTTCTTTATCAGTTCTCACTTCTGAACCCTTTTAAATTTAAATTTCTAGTAAGTATATGAGTTGAATATTAACTAATTTTATTCTTTTCTCTGAACATTGAGGAAAAAGAAAGCCAAGACTTAAATTTAAATGTGTTTTTCATTTACATCTTTATCCCAGAGTATTCAATTCTGGTATTCATTATCTTTTAATTTTACATAACTACAAATATATTTATTTTGACATAAATAGTTCAGAAGAAAACTGGACAATATCTACAATTGTTATTTCATGAGGTAACTTGAAAATTTAGAAGACAGATAGAAGTAAGAATTTGCAGTGCAACTAGGCACTTATATACACTGATTTCTCATCATTCCCACTGATGTTTGGAGATTGCTTTACAGGGAACAATTAATTAGGGATCAAGTGATTTTGTCAGATTTTTTCTAATGATAATATATTGTTTGATAGTCAATGATTACATATAGGACATAATGCTGTGGCGAATAAATAACACAATATATAAAACATGAAATTTATTCAAGTAAATAGAATATTGCTCAAATATCACCCTTCTGTGCCCCCTGCCCCTGTCAGGTCCTCTCAGTGACCTATCTATTCCTGCTTCCCTTGAACCTTTTGTATCCTTTCTTTTTATTTTCTTTGTGTGCACTTAAGCCAAAAGAACAATTTTGAAAGGATACTTCAGTATCTAACAAAATTCAGGTGCTGCTAGACCTTCAAGCAGGAACGAGAAAGCCGTCAGTAACCTAGTAGTGCTTGCTTTTCAATTCTTGTCTCTGCTTCACTCTAAGTACCGGATTTTTACATCCTTCTTCTCAGACTGGCTTTCTTGGCTTTTGCATACAGATAACAGACCCATAATTCTTGAATTTATATCCCTCAGTTCAAGTTACACCCACCTAGACTAAGTCCAAATTCCTAATTCCTAAGAGAGAACATCTGGAGCAGTTTGGGTCAGGGATTTATTTATGATCTGGTCAATTGTGAGCAGCAGAGAGGATCTAATAATAACAATATGGCTGTCAAGGATAAATCCCTGGTGAAGGGTATGGGGAAGGGAAAGGTGAGTATCAGAAGTACATTGCACCCCTTTACTGGGCTAGTTTCCTATGAGACCATCAAACCCTAATTTGGGTGTCATGTTTTCTGCTTGAATCCTTCCACCCTCACCACTATCTCCACATCTGGGAATGAATTCATGGAATTTGGTGCCACCAACCAAGGATTCATTTTGTCACTTTCACCGATGATATAGACAGTTTGTCTTTCAGTTTTGTGTCTCTAGTCCTGCTCTGTCTTCAACATTCTATACTAAGGACCTAAAAAATATTTTTTAAATGTTTACATTCATCAGTATTATGAAGGGAGATTTAAATTCATAGTTGACCTAGTTATTTGCTTGTTTACACACTACCCATAACGATCTTTCATAATAAAAGAAATATAAATGATATTTGTAAACACATATCATTCTTTTTTTTTTTCCTAGGAGGCATGATCTCAGCATGTTGCCCAGACTGGCCTTGAATATCTAGGCTCAAGCAATTCTCATTCCTCAGCCTCCTGAATAATTGAGAATAATAAAGTGTGTGCCATTGCACTCAGCCAGTCTCAAATTTTAAAGATAATGAACTCTATTTTCTTTTGTGAAGACAACTTTTTTGAGACACAATACTCCTACCATATAATCCACCCTTTTAAACAGAGAAATTTAGTGGTTTTTATTACACTTTATTATATTTATAGTTGTACAACCACCATTGTTTTAGAACATTTTCATCAATCTAAATAAGATCCTGTAGTCATTGGCAGTTATTATCCATTTTCCTCCACTCTCCTAGCCCTCCACAATCACTTTCAGTCTTTATGAGTTTGTCTATTCCAGAACTTTCATATCAATGGAGTCATATAATATATGGTCTTTTGTGACTGTCTTATGTAGCATAAATTTTCCAAGCTTTACCTATACTTATAGCTTATATCAGTAATTCATTCTTTTTATGGCTGATACTTTTCAGTTATATGATTATGTTGTTGTTGTTGTTGTTGTTAGGTGCCGTGGAGTTGGTATCCGACTCATAGTGACCCTCACAGGGTTTTCAATGGCTGTTTCTGGGATTGCCTTAGGAAGTGGATTGCCAGGTCCTTCTCCCATTTTTATGGTGCTGGGAATTGAACTCGGGACCTCAGAGACTGCAGCGCAGCGCTCTACCAACTGAGCTAAATCCCAGCCCTATATGATTATACGATATTTTATTCATCCATTTATCAATTGACAGGCATTTAATTTGCTTTCACCTTTAGGCTATTGTGAATAATTCTGCTGTGAACATCCATGTAAAAATGTTTCTGGTTTTCATTTCTTTGGGGAACATAACTTGAAGACTACATGCAGAATTGCTGGATCATATGGTAGCCCTACCTGTAACTTTTAAAGAAATACCAGCTTTCCAAAGGGCTATACCATTTTATGAATGTGTTGAAATAGTCATTTGTCCAAAGAAGATATATAAGTTGCCAGTAAGCACACAGAACATTCTTAATATCATTATTCGTTAACAAAAACATATAAAAACTACTATGAAATGCCACTTCACAGCCCCTAGAGAAGCTATAATTTAAAAGTTAGGTAATAAGAAGTGTTGGTGAAAATGTGGAGAAATTAGAATCTTCCATCATCTTTTTTGAACTTTTCACCTCCTCACCCCGTTATCATCATCTGTCCCATCTTTGACTCCTGCTGGTCCCCTCGCATCTGCAAAATAGTCTTCTACCTCAGCTTTAAAGTCTCTCTCATCCTTTAAAGTCTGGATTTTGCATATGAGAGAAAATGTGATATTTGTCTTTCAGGGACTGGATTATTTCAATCAACATGATGATCTCTGGCTCCATCTACTTCTCTGCAAATGACAAAATTTTGTGCTTCTTCTTCTTATGAGCCTTCATTACTTCTTAGTATCCACATTCTGTGACTATCCAGTAAGTTTATTTATGAACTGACCAGCTCTCCAATGTTATAAGCCATCATATTATTTAACTTTGGAAATCATTTTCAAAGAACAATACTAATAAATGGTATGGATAGATAAACAGATTATAGCATCATAATTTAAATCATTTTGAAATTGTTTTTGAAGACGTAATACCTGTATTTTTAATAAGGATAAAATAGTATACAGTATAATTACCAAATAAGTCTCCTATTGCTGACCTCCAGCCCCTCAATCCTCCTCCCTAGGAAACTATTCTAATTTCTTGCTTTCCAAAAACATTTTAGCCTCAAAAGTATCTCAGTATATATAGATCTTCTTTATAAATTTTACCAATGATAGCATACGATTCAGACTTTACAGTACCATGCTTTTCATTTTTACACACACACACACACACACACACACACACTCCTTTTTAAATATGAGGAATATAAATTTGCTATGTTAGAAATTGTAAAAAATTACAAATAGAACAGCAGATTTGATTACATTTATAACATAAGTAAAAGGTAGAATTTTTAGAAATCAACAAAACGTTTGTGGCAAACATGTTTTACTTTTTTCACTTAATAAAAGTTACCTTGAGAATTATTCTTTGTCATTTTTTCTTTATTCATTTTAATGACTGTATGACATTTTCTTTCTGATTGTGCCATAAAATTAATCACTAGAATTTCAACACTATCTTATGACTCATTTAAAACCAATTTTTACATATTCTTTCATTCATATCCATTGATATCTATTCTCTTTGAACTATTATGTTGAATTTTTCATTATTAAACTATATATATTACTTTCTGTTTTTTGCTCAGTGAAAACAAAATGATATACCCTTTAAAATGGTGGAAAAGAAAATGTTTTTCTTTTTTTTCCTGAAAATATAGGCAATTATCTTTATACATTAATATAATGTATAATTTTATATAAAATATATTCAAGATAGATTTATTATAAAATTACATAGGAATAATTTATGTAATTTGATTTTATGAATTATTTATACATGTGCTTTATGAAAATGTTGCTAAAATATGGTCAAATACATAATCTGGAGACTGACTTAAAAGATTATGAATAACTTACATTCTTTTGTGTTTTGAATATCTTTTTTTTTTTTTTTCCAGTATGGAGGGTTGAACCCAGGGCCTTGCACTTGCATGCCCTGCAAGTGCTGGACCACTGAGCTGCACCCTCAGCCCATGTTTTTTACTTTTTGAGACAGGGTCTTGTTAAGTTACGCAGACTGCCTCTGGTCTTGAACTTGCGATCCTCCTGCCCCCGCCTCCCAAGCCGCTGGAATATCTTTTTCTTGAATTCAACACATAAGTATTATTTGTCACCAGAAATGATTACTTTTTCACCTGGAGGGCATGCCATGTTATCTTACACATGCCTAATCCTTCAGATCAGCAAATATCTCTCCACATTCTTTCTGGTCTCATAGTAATATTAAGTCAACCCGTCTTGAGTTTTATTAGCTCAGTGTACTACTGGGTAAGTGGATCATTAAGGTTTTCAAGAAATGTGAACTACTGGGTTAATGATATGCCAGATAGTAATTTCCTTACAACAACTTCAGAGGCCTCAAAGGCCTCAAAGGGGCATTAATGTCAGAATCCTGGTCCCCTTTGCATGGTGCCTTGGTAAGAGGGTGTGTCTTAACCTCTGTCAAAGTGGATCATATATGTAGTGAGCTACTTCATATTCTATCCAGTAAGTTTATGTATGAACTGACCATTCTGTTTAAATTTCATATACTATTTTAGTTTTCTGTCCATTGAAGATGTTTCTCAATAAGTTTATGTTGAATTAAGCACTAATATCCAGAAGATGTTATAAACTGACATTTATTATTTGATGCCTAAAATTCTAATGTTTAGTACCTTAGTTTAGTAATTCATAGTTAAAAATCTTTATTATATGGTAACTCAAGCTTATAAGAAAGCTATTTAAGTCATTCTTAGAAAACTTGTAAGTATATTTAGAGCAGAAGAATTACTAAATTCTCCAGATGAGGAATGCTTCCAGGAGTTTCATTGTTTTCTTCATTAGTTAATGCAACATATATCAGATTATCCATTTTATGGTTCCTACTTTCATATGAAATTATTGCTTTTGCCTGATAAATTTTCTATTTTAAGAAAAATTTAAAACCTTTTTATTGTTCAGATTATTAAATACAATTCTTTTTTGTGAAGGAATTCTTCAGTCTTTTCTTAATCTGACTACCTTTCTAGAATCCTTAGTATTCCTTAAAGGTTCTGGCAAATGTCTCCTTACATATAGATTTCTGTTTTGAAAAGTTTCTTCTTTAAAATTATGTTTACTCTAAAAACACACAATCTTAAGTAACATTAATAAACTGAATCTCATAGAATCTTTTCACTCAGTTGATAGTGTTTAAAATACTCTCATGAATTAACAAAAACATTTCATCTTTGTATATACTCTCCTTAGCATAAACCTGAAAATGCACTGGTCAAATTACAGATACATGTCAGCAATTATTCCAGTAATAAAAATACAACTTTAGAATGTTATAAAAATGTTAACATAAATCTCTAAGAGCACTATTGAAAATTAATTTCTCTATTATTTTTAAGTTCATACTTAGAATGATTACAAAATGAAAGAAATGAACTGACCAGATTTTATCTTCAAGGCAGTAATATTTATTATCTAAATCATGGTGCTTTTATTATATTTATTTAAAATTTTCTTAGTGTTTTAAATTTCAAACATAGTTATGTGTTTTGTAACATAAGGGAAATACAGTGTAAAACTGTAAGCATGAAATATGATCATCTCTTTCTCTTCCCACTCCACTTTCACATCTCAAATGAGAGCAATATGAAAAGCCTGTTGAGATACTCTTCAACATTTTCTTTTGCTTACTCAATTTATATAGGCGTATATGCATATATGGAGATATGATTATGTTTATCTAATTGTAAAAAATTGTTATGTAATCATACTACACATCTTATCCTGCACCTGAATACTTTTATTTAATAATACACCATAAATATTCCTACAGGTCCAGATACTTATTATCTATATTATACAAAGTCTCTTACAAATCAAAAAGGAGAATGAGGAAAGTCCATGAGTAGGAAATACAAAGAAAACCAAATACAGAAATTAAGGACTAATAAATCTGGAAAGAGGAAAAGACCTCAGTGGTAATAAGGGAAATGCAAACTTAAGTGAAAAGTATCTAATTATACCCAGTAGATTGGCAAACATGTGAACAAGTTAGGATGTCTGTCATGGAAGGTCTGAGAGAAAAATAAATTATAGTATTCCTTAAAAATTATCTGATGACATTTATGGACATGTATTCACATAGACACATAGATATAAATACCTTTTAGATTTGAAGATTTGTAGCTTATTTCAAGGTTTAAAATTTTTAGAATTTATATCTTTAACTATTGGCTCTTACCTATTCTCATTATTTTATTAATCTAGCACCCCAGAAAGATGGATATCAGAATTTGTCATCATTTTCTTGTGTCTTCATTTATCTTTCACATATTCCATCTCGAGTTGCTGTTTATTTAATAATTTCCTTTCTTTCATCATCTAATTTCTGTCAAGATTTTTTCTTCTATTGAGGTTATTTTTATTTATGATCATTACACTTTCCATACTTCTATGAGTTCTAATTATTTT